>SZWC01008141.1:85832-108520 GCA_023375785.1 Penium margaritaceum
GCGCGCCATTGCCGACAGCAACAAATCATTGCGCGGTTGCCACTGCGACTGCGATGGCTGGCTCTGGCCATCGCGCAAGCGCGTCACTGCGACTGCGGGCTCACGGGCTTGGGCTCTGCATGCGGCCAGCGTCCTCCTGCTCCTACTCGTCCTCCTCCTTCTCCCGCCATTTGCGCGCGCGCGGGTCATGTCCTCCGTTCTACTCCACTCTTCTGAAGCACGTTCTGCGGAGCGCACAGGGAGCCCAGACCAACGGCGCTCGCTTGAGTCCTATCCTTCCCCCCCCCCCCCCCCCCTCCCCGCCCCCCCAAATCGACGACGGCCTCGCAGCGCACCTCATACCGCGCCCCTTCTCCTGGCCCTCGTGCCGATGGGCGCCCAGCATCGCCGCATCAGTGCGCCGTGAACCTTCCGGAGAGGGGCAGTGGTCGACGTGGTCGCAGGCGAACAGCGGCGCGGCACACGCACAACGGCCCTACCGCTGTCGAGTCGCGCACAAGGAACGTTCTTGGAACATGTCCAGCCAAGCCAACAATCGCATGGAGTCCGAGCGAGGACAACAGTATTCAGAAATGGGTGGGTGACGTACTGCAGGTTGAATCTTTCCTCGGCTACCTGGGGAGGTACAAGCACTTAGGCAGCCACTGCCGCGCGCTGCCCCTAACTTTCCTCCTCGCGACCATCCTGCCTTCCTCGCTGCCTTCGTGGCTGCCTTCCTGCCGTGCTGCCTGCCGCGACATGGCGGCTGGCGGGAAACAAGGCAGCACGGCAGCCAGTCGCTCTCAGCGACCGCAGCCAACGCATTGTGCTTTCCTGAATGTATTTAAGAAAGCACAATGCTTCGACTGTACATTGCAACGTTCAGATGTTTCTAGGAAAACGGAACCCAAGAGAAAAAAGACGAACGCATTTCAACGGGTGACGGCCTCCGGGATCCGATTGTGCCGAGACGAAGCGACTCAAGATCGACGGTTCGTGGCCACGTCTGCAACTATCACAGTATAGTTATCTAAATGGATGAACAAAACACCTGAAAATGGATGGTCTAATGTAACTTGCTCCTGGATTCAATTGCGGGCTAGGATCCACGGCCCGAATTCTCGGGAAAAAAACAAAAAGGGCAAACTTCTGCGAGGTAACGACCTGACCAGCTGCCCCGATATTCGGCAACATCCAGGACGGGCATGCTTGGGAAGCTCCTCTTCGAAAAAACTACTTCTGAATTATGTGACGGCCAACAATGACCGCCCGTTTCATTCGCTTGTCAGTAGATTAGTTCGACCTGACGTGAAAGCCTCAAGGTGTACACCGCCCTAATGGCGACCTTGCGAGCGGCCTTGGAATTCTGAAAGAAAAAAAATCTCACATTTCTCCGCATAGATTTGACACGATTTTTAGCATCGATAATGTTGAACAAAAATTTCATATGCATCCTCTGCTTGGCGCAGAGGATGCAACTCCAAGTTTGTCCCCAGAGGTCCAGGATTCAAACTTGCATCGGCACGGTTCTGGGTAGTGAGACCCAAGTGCTAGTTGGAATGGGACCTCGGTGGCTGCTGTTGGAGCGAATTTTGCCGAGTTGCTCACGCGTCCCGCCGCTCGAGCCTGGCCCCCCTTGAGCCTACTGTGGCCCTTTGATGCGCTCTCGCCGTTCACGGCCAATGACACCTGATGTCTGTTCCCTGATTCACCCAACCAGAGGCGAGGGGCGAGGCTGGGTGTCGTTGAAATCGGTCGTTGGACGCTATCGGACAGTTCGTTGCGCATTTTGTTGCAGGACATGTGGAGTCCACGAATTGCGGGCCACCTATCAATCATCATCATCGTCGGTCAGAAGGCTGGCTCAGCCGGTCAGATCCGGACCGTCTCTTCCCGAACGCGGACGCATGTCGAGGTTCCAACTATCGATATGCGCACGTGATTGATGGAGACGGGGATTGTTGGGCTGATTCCATTCAGTTATCCGTGTTCTGTGTGGGGCCCGCTAGGATTGTTAGAGGGGGGAAGCCTTGATTTTATCCGGACGGATCGACGTGGAGTGCCGAGCTACGCAACCTAGGCAACTGCAAGGCTAAAACCACGCGGACAGTAAGTTGCGGTCATCGCTGAAATCGATCTTTGAGGAGCCCAACGACCGATTTCAACGACACCCAGCCTCACCCGAGTTGTGTCCTCGGCAGCGGCGGCTCTGGACGGTGGTACCATCCACCCGACCAAAAAAAAATTAAAAAATCATAAGTTGAAACCATCGTAAGTATGGCAAGGCTAGCGAGGCCAGTAACTCAAAAAGAAAGATCTCGATTCTTTCTCAAGCGCTAAAGGCATGGATCATCCGGGCGTCAAACCAACCCATCCAGGCCTTCAGATCGGCGTAAAACTTCGACCACATCAGCCATGTCCGCATCTCTGGTAAGCCAGGAACCAGGTCGGTTCGGAATTTCGAACTGAATAAGAGTGTGACACCTCGTATGAGGACAAAGCCTCAACCAAGATTCATTTGTCGATTTATCTAAAACAAAAAAAACTAATATAACATTTCTCTCTTGTTTCTAAGCCCCAATCAAAGAAGGCAATGGTCCAGATTCACCGTCCGGTTCAGGTCCGGAGAAAGAGTTCTTAATTGTCTGACGCTAGATGCATGCCATTATCTTATTTGGTTGGTGGTCTAAATAGCGCAATAGTAGAGCGTGAACTACTTTTTATTCTTATATCTATTGTCTTAAATGAAGATGACCATCAATCTTGTTGTTTCACAGAATCCTCTCATAGATGCTTTTTGCAACTCAATTGTGCATCCGCACATGTCCACCACGTATGCAACTTCCACAAGGTGGAAAGTGAAGGTATTACTACCAAGGTGCTCTCCCACCAGAAGGCATAGAAACCTTTAACGAACATGAGCGTCTCTGCGCACGAGAATAATTTTTGCTTGGTTTTTGCGGGTCCAATATGCACAAAAGTTTGTTTCAAGACCTCGTTACATTTACAATGATGTGAGCATGACATTGTGCCTGAGGAGTTGCTTCTTAGTTGCTAAAGTTCTGAAGCTATAGCAAATCCAGGTCGCCTCGCTAGAAGTACAAGGGCTTCTTTACGGTCAGCGAAAACAAAAATTTGAGTTGAACTAGCCTCGCCTTGTGATGTGGCACGTGACTTCCAATTGCTACGGTGTGAGAGTACTCACAGGCTACATGCTATGATCCTAAGGTCGGTGTCACACCTAACGACCTCACCGCGGGAATTCACGGTGAGCTGAGTTCGTAGGGTCGATCAACTCTTTCATCGCAAACTGCGTCGAATGTGCTCGATGGACTCAATGGTGCACAATTTTTCGCGTTTAAGTTCATACCACAATAGTGTCACACCATCTGATTGCAAGCAGCGTGCATGTTTTGAAATTGTGTTTTCTTCATTCTCGTAAAAATGGAGTGATGTCGTGCATGCGATGACGTGCCTCGCTTTGATGACGTCACAATCCAAGTGAAACCAACTTGAGTCAGTGGCGGTTCGACAGAAAAAAATTTGTCCGTAAGTTGTGACCATGGAGAGTTGCAAGGAGTTGCTACACCTCAAGGGGTGTACCAACTTTCTATCAACTTGTCGATGGCGCCCAATTTTTTGCGTGTTCATCGAGTGGTGAGACTCAACAACATGGGTGAACACTGACAGTCTCGCGTCAGGAAAATTTGAAACTTTCTGTCAGTGCCAATCCGCCGAGGCGAATTCCTATGACCGCCGGAGTGACCGCAAATTCCTAACGACGACCTCTGAATCATTGCTCTTTTAAGATAGGGAAATTAGAGCGTGGCTTGGAGTTGCTACGGGACAGTGTGACACCGGCCTAAGTTCTTTCGAGCTCTGGATGTGTAAATCTAAATGGGGACATGTACCCTAATCTCAAAAAAGAGGGTATACATTATTATGATGTCCAAAGTCTTCGTTGTTTCTTTTTGCAAGTCTCTTCATGTCTCCAAATTGTGATTACGATGGTGTCATGAAGGATTAATAATAGGAGACCTACTGCTTCATATTAATGCCTAGTTATGGTGGATCATCCTGTGATTCTCATAGGCAAAGTGAGGAAGCCTCCATTGCTTATTGATGAGTGGAAAGCATTCATGAGTCGACTTACCTCCTATGATCCGGATTGGACTAACAAAAGAGGCCACAGAAAATGAGGCACAACTGGATAGTTTTGAAACATGTGTACACAACACGAGTCTTGAAAACTACCTTTAACCTCTTACGGTGGCCCATTCCGGATGATTGGAGGTCATTTGGCTAAAAGAGGATCTAACACTCATCCAACTAACGAGCATGATTTGGTCTTAACCGTTGTGGGAATTATCGATTGCCTGGTACAACTTTGTCAAGCCAACAGTATAGTGTTCCTCATTCGCTCATCCTTGGAAAACATTCCAATCAACCAATTGACCATTGACTACTAAATGTTGATGTAACAAGTCTAGCTCCTTGTTTGATTTCAATACAGGGATAACTCTTCACGTGGCTTGCATTTGTTGCACAAGGGGAGAAACAATTATCGTTCCTTTTCCTGCAGCCTATGATCCTGTGTCAGACGTGCAACATCCAGAATGCCTCTTCTAAAAAGAACGGGGAAATTTCCTCAGCTATGAATTATTTTACACACCTCATGCTTACTTCAATTCTTCTAAGCCTATTTCTAAGTCCAACTTTCCTTAGTCTTCCATGTTTGACATAGTTTGTGTTACATCGGGCACAACGTAGATGGTGAACTGATAAATATTCCAAAAAAATAAATAGTGTGAAAAGATGGAATACATTTATTTTTGATGGAATACATTCGTTCTCTGATGAAAATGTTACAACCATCTAATGTAGATGTACAAGTGCAAAACATGACAAGGAAATTGTTGGGATCTTAGACCCTCGCGTTGAGGGAGGCATGCTAAGCCGCATTCTAAGTCGTTAAATCATGAAATCCTCCTGAAAATTGGTCATATTAAAAAATTTCATCAAGTCTCTATGAAAATGTATTATCATCGGCATACTGGTCAAATAGAATGACCAGCGACCAATTGATATAGAATTTCATTAGTAATTGCATGTTTGGCTACAAATAACCAGATAAAGATGCTCACGCCTGGAGTTTGGAGACTTGTCTGCATCTCGGATGAAACATATCCTCCCCTTATACCATTCACATTTTGACACGTCATGAATCATAGGGTTGTGATGGATGCAATAATAGAAATCATTACGATCAAAGTCTTTTAGGTTGTCAAAAGGCTCCTTGCAATTGTGTAAGGTTCCGTAGTCCTACCACTGAATGGGAAATTTGGTAATATTCTCTCATCCTTGCTGTCCAAGCATATCAACATTGTTCTTTGTATCCTCATCCTTTATATCCTTTTAGTTTGAGTTGGCTGGCAAGGACCACCGAGCGGATAGTGATAATGTCAGAAAAGAAGCGTTTCGTGACAAAAGTTTCACATATACCTTCTATGGCAAACAAGCTCATCCACTCAACTTTATATTACATACATTCCTTTCCTTGTAGTTTGATGTTTGTAAAGTTGATTAGGACACAACTACACATGGGAAACTGAATGTCCATTCGATACTTGCCGGCTACTCATTTATGTGTTGCTATGTCTTAGCTAGTGTTTCATGTGGCTCGTCCCACGTACTTGAGGATTAACACCGTTGGATTTTTACTATTGGCATCTTTCTTAAACTTTAAAAACTAGAAAATGTTATGCTTCTTCACCCGTGTCTCTGGAGGTCATAAAGTTGCATGGGAGCTTGGGGATTGGTAGCTTGACCACTAAGTCAGTTACATGCTATTTGCACAATTTTCAGAGCACTTGTTCGAGCAACTTACCGGTTCACTCCATGTGCATGTTGGCCCGTGGAGAAGATCGTTGACAGCTTAATCCAAATACCATAGCAAGTTATGAGTTCTCACTTGAATCTACTCGCAAATGAAAATATTGTTTTTTTGTAATGGAGGAGATGCCATCTGATCAAGTGATGATGTTGACGGATAGGCATGTCGTTTTCTTGGAAGTGTCTGTTGCGGACCTCTATCTAACGAAGTGTGCCATCTTGGAGGGCTAGTCGACCACCATGACGATATTCAACCATGCTTCTTCTAATAAGCATAGTGGTGGAAGCAAACCAAAGCATTTGGTTTGTGTTTAATTCTAACATTCAGACACGTCGAGCCATTTGTAAATGTTTTCAATGTTGATTTGAATCTTCTATTAATCGTAGTAACTTACGACTTTCTTACAATGTCTTGTAATTATCAAAGTGTCCAATTGGTCCAATATTGTGGCAATCCCCAAATAAAATTCTTAAGAGTTCTTTGTTAAAAGGTGAGACAACTTGGTAAGTGAATCACTCTCAAGAGTATGGTGCACTGAAGAAGAAAATTATGCCTTCCGTACTCGTCAAACTCCTTGTAAACCCTCACAAAAACTGCTTCACGTAGGGGTCTCTCTCAAACATGTAGTGCATAGATCTTAGCCATCAAGTTTGGCCTTCCATTTAGAGCATCCAGAAGTCTTTTTGTGGTGCTACTCAATGTCAAATGTAGTCAAATTTGGTTACACGGAACTCCATAGATCAATTTCTTAGACAATTCATATTTGGAATTCTTGAAATATTTGAGGGCATGATGGAAGATGAATAGAAATACTTCAAAATTCTATACGGAGTTTCACCTTCTAAAATGAATGTACAACCATCAACACTCTTTTCTTATGCATTGCGTAGTTAAGCTCCATTGTACATACCTCTTTTCATATGTGTGCAACTTGTTGTTCAAAACTGTTGTCTTGGAGGACAATAGCACCCATTCCTTGATCGAACACGTCAATAGCCACAACGTATTCCACCATGTGATCAAATATTGTTAAGGTGGATGTCAAGGGTAGATTTTTTCTCATAGAGATAAAAACATTTTTGTAGTTGTCGCTCCAATCCCACTCTTTGGTTTCAAAAGTAAGGCCGGAGAGAGGATTTGACAACCAAGAATAATTGTATACAAATTGATGGTAGTGGTCATGGAATTTCAGTACAACATTCCAAATGTTGGTGGGTATTGGCCAATCAGCAAATGCAGGCAAATGTTTTTTTCAATCACTATTGTTCCACAATCAATGATGTGGCCCACAAACTTGATTGAGTGGCGACCAGTTACGCTTTGATTTTTTTGTGTGTGATGTTTTTATATTGAACAATTTTTGTGGGTGTACATTATGCTCCTTGATGTGTGATGATACACAAAATGTTAAGGAAGAATACAACAACAAATTCGATGAGGTATGGCCAAGATATGTTATGTATTATTACAATAACCATTTTGAATGTATTTTTAGGTGCAAAAGTCATGAGGGTGATTCTTAAGTGCATAAAGTCCTATCTAGAAATGATGGTTTGTTTATAATCACTCAAAAGAGCAAATTTGGTGATCACTCTCGCTCTTCACGAATGGACAAAAAGCTCGTCCCATAGCGAGAGTGGATAGCAGTTCCCCATGGAAATTTCTTGTAACATGTGATAGTCCACAAATATATGCATTTTGTTTGTCTAGTATCTGACAAGACACAATAAGGTGGCATATGATGACATAGATGACTAGGTAAAACCCTACGAGAGCAACTAATTTAAATCTTATTTTAGCTTGGTGAGCTCTTGGTCGCTCATCCGCTAGCTCTCCTTGCATTTCGATCCTGTCCGGCTTTAGGCTGATCTGTTGGTTGATGTAATGTTATGGAAGTAAATCTTGAGGAAGTTAATTGAGAAAACCTTTTCAAGGTCCTCAATGAGTGTTAGACAAGCCCCCACTATGGCTACACTTTTTGTCGTTCTTGAGGCTGATGAGGATATCTTTTAAGTTGTCTTTTTTTTTCAGTTGGTCATTGTGCATGGTAGCCACACCTTGGCACTACTTATTGAAGGTCTTTGTACTTGCTATTTGATACCTAGTATTCCAAAACCATTGTTTTCCCCTCTGGCCATTTGTGACTTGTACTATGAGCTGTCAACATTGACCACACAAGATAAAGTTGTACGTTGACCGTTCTCCCTTCAAACTCCTCATGTTCGGTCTTCAAAACCATCTTGTCAACCATGCCATTTATTATACAGCTATGAAGGACCCTCACATGTCATTTAATAGTGTTTCTACCAATGTATAATGTTTTCTATCCCTGGGTTGCACTTGTACCTGTGTTGGTAGTTAGTTGTCCATGTTCATCAAACCTAGAGATCTTAGCAAACCTCGTGCGGTATCGTGCGTCGTGGAAATGGAGATTAGACATTGTAGATAGTTGAATCAAATAGGATATTCTTGACATTTTCTTCCATTAATATTCTCCCAGATCTTACTTTTCTTTCTAAAAATTCCTCGTATTTTTGGCACATTGATGATGCGTATGACGGCCCATGCAAGATATGGCTGGGATTTCAACAAGACAAGCCGAGTTGTTGTTCTTGGTCATTAATGACATCAATATCCAATAGAATTGAGGCTCCCATTGACTTTGACATTCCTCCGTAACAAAAATAGAAACCTACCTTGGTGTTCCAAGGCGTTATATTCTTGAATGTCAGCACTATAATTGGTGCAATAGATGCAAGTAGTTACTACTATCATTCATGGAAGGTCGTCCCTGATGCCAAGTATGTCAATTAATCACCAGATTTCATAATTGAGGCTATTTTTCTAATAAAATCACGTTAGGTGGTGGTAGAATTATTACTGATGATGATTTCAAAAACTTGTGTGTACTCCACCACGCTTAACTCTAAAAGCAGTTATTTTAGCTTATGTTGAAGAATGTAATTGATGTTAAGCCTCCTTAAACATGCAAAAATTGCATGCAACATTACATCTATTCCTCTCATGGAGTTAATGAATCTTGCCTCATTAGAGTGATATGCTTGAGAGATAGAATGTATGCTTTCAATGTCAGGGCGGCTACGTGAGCTATTGATCTGGCTGCATCATTGTCCTCCTCCAATTCAATGTCATTTACATGAGACCAATGAAGTGTTGTGCCACATAGAAGAGAGGCTGAGAGGCTAACATTCTTCTTATCATTATTGACCCCAAGAGTTGTGTAATACACCTCTAAACTCGTTCTCCACATACGCATGGTTGGTCTCTTTGGAGTATCAAAGTTCAATTATTTGGTGAGTGCTTCCTGGATCTCGGCTTCAGTCGAGAGCAAAGCGTTTCACTTGGTGAACATTGCTTATTGCAAGCGCATAGTTCATTGATCCTCCATCTCTTTGTTCTGTTTATGAAGCACATGTTTGTTGAGGCCCTTGAGTGATGAAAGATCCTGGTACAATTCTGTGTTGATCCTCTCTTTGTAGCTTGTGTCTCCAGGCGTTTCTCCATGCCTCATCCTCATGTGATGGAACGCACGCAAGGGATTCTTCCAACTTAAGGAACCCGTCACCAGAGAAGGGATGGAAGTTCTCTAGGTGAGCCTCTTGCATAAGGTTCCAAGGGCCCAAGGCTGCAGGCCGCAGCCAGTCCCCCAGCGAGTGTATATGCGCATGGTCAGCCACGAATAGTCGACTCCCAGCCCAGGGAATCCCGGCCAAAGACTGTTGAACTCGATAAGACGGTTCGAACTCGTTGCATCGGTCTCACTAGCGAAGAGTGTTTGGGCCAGCTCCAAGCCCTAATGCGAGTCCGCCCCCGCTCCTCTCCCTATCTTCCCCAAGAAGGGCATGAAGTCAATGACCACCTCCTGTGACAATGTCTACAAAATTCCTCACATTGCGCACGCAGCTGTCTGCACCTTACAGGGGTCAGTGCTACAATACTGAATCAGTGTGTACGGTCAGACTCCCTGCCCCTCAGCCCATTCCTAAAATTTTCCCTCCTTGGAGTTTAACTCCTCATCCATGACGTAATGTGGAGGAGGAGTCACAAGTTCCTTCAGCTGTCACTTCGTGGGTAGGGCAACCGTGGGAACCGGATCTAGTGCGCTACAGGGATGGCTCTCCCAAGGTTTTGCTGAGGCACAACTCATTAGCCACTCCTCCAATAGTTGGATCTTGTTAGTGCGTGGATCTGTTGGCCCATACGTGTCATCATCTATGACCGGTGCTTCTTGTCCATGCGTGCGGTGCTCCATCTCCAGCACACGATCCATCAATGTTGAAGTGCTAGAGGAAAACTAAGGGTCCATTGTAGGAGCTTTGACTCCTCTTGTGTGTTGTGATTGCTGGAAAACGCCCGTTTTCTCAAGTAGTAGCGGTTGTATTTACTCGAACATGGTGCTTTGCCGCTCTTGGTACCACTCAATCTTTTCCTGCCGTGCCGGAAACCCATCCATTGCACGTGCAAAGGGGTTGGTCCCCTCTGATGACAAGCCAACTATGTCAGAAGACTTCTTCGTCTTGGGAGTGGGCACCATGGCTGGTGATCCACAAACGCTCCTGTTGTTGACCTCACTACTACAACTGATGTTACTTTAAGTGAGGTCAAGTGAGGACAGGTCAAGCTGCTCACTTTGGAGGGGAACAAAATGAAGTGTGAGAATGAAGATCATTTAATGTTTCTCAAGTACATGTGACACTGGCAAACCATGTTTTTTTCAGCAAAGAAATGTTATGGTTATAACTTCATTATGTACAATGGTGAAATAAAAATGAGGATTGTCAAATTGAGCAAAATTTTGGATGGATGGTGTGTGAGAAGGTGGTAAATGAACAAGTGGAGGATGGGTGTAAAAAAAAATGCAGCCACATCACGATTCTCATTTTAGCCCAAAATCTGGAGATTTTTTAGATCTGCGAGCGTTTTATCATTTCCTATATGCTACATGGTACAGAATGTGGTGGGAATGGTTTAGAAGAGAGTTCAATGGTGATTGTTTCCAACAAGCTCTTACACGCAAAAAATGATGTTAGGGACAGTCTCACTCTTGCGTGTTCATTGTTGTCATAGGTGCTACCTGATTGAAGCTTGCAAGAAATTTCATAGACGCCTCAATAAAATCACGTGCGTCCAACTGCTTTTGGAGAGGGTTGCACGACCGACTGTTCCTAATTTTTCTTGTGTGGTTGTTTCTATGGATGCTAATTGTTGCTTCCGTTGCCCGTCGGACATGCGGCGACTTGGTGCCATCAGAGAGCCAATGAGGCGTAGGTATAGGGTCAGGTCCACGATCTCTCCAAAATGTGCTGGATCACCTTCAACGCATCATGCCTGTCTGGTGTGATGGGTGTGAAGGCTATGGGCATTGCATTGAGGATTTCAACAAATTTATCCCCTACTATGCGGGCCTACTGTGCTTGGTGAAGATTGTCCATCATCAAGGGCCATGCATGATCTCTACCTTGAGGAACACAACTGCAGGACCAAGGTCCTTCATTCCATACACAGGCTAAAGGATTGTCTTGGCCTCCTTCACGGCCTTCATCCATGGAGACCTGATCATGAGGTTTTTGACATAGAAATGAATGGCAGTGCAGTGCTCAGTTTTCCGTCCGAGGAACAAGGATGGATTTTCGTCACTCTACACATTCACGGCAGAAATCAGTGTGTCGGTGATCTCGTGGTTCAAGCACAAAGATGATTTCTTCAGGCTATACAAGGCCTTGCGCAAGAGCCAGGCCTTGTCACCAGCTTCAAAGCCACGTGGTTGGACCATGTACATATCCTTCTCTAGAGTTCCATGGAGGAACGTGTTTTCTATATCCATCTTATTCATCTCGTAATCGTGTTGAGCAACGACCTCACACAGAGCTGGAGCTATGGTCATATTACCAACGGGTGCAAAGGTGTCATTGAAGGTGGCACCCTCAACATGTGGAAACCCCTTGGCTGTTAAGGAAGCTTGGTAGCTATCCACTAAGCTGTTTGGCTTCACTTTCTTACAAAAGACCCATTAGACCTCTACAGCCTTCCGCCCAGGTGGAAGGTCAACAATCTCATAGATACCATACTCTCAAATGACTCTGAGCTCATCCCCAAAGGCAGTGCACCATAACTCTACGTCCTCAGCCAAGAGAGCCTCCTTCAACGTGCCTACATCAGCCGTTGCCGAGGGAGAGCTCGGGATGGCCAAGACACACACCTATTGACTGGGTCTCACCAAAACAAGGTCAGATGCAATGTTGCAAGCGACCAGAAATTCAGAAGAGACCAACTTGTGGCCGAGAGGGCATAAGTTGACCTCTTTTTTTTCCGCCAAGACACTCAAGCCGAGGGCCTTCACTCCAGGGTCTTTTCTCCAATGTTGTGGGCAGGACGTCAAGGTACTAAGTCAGCCACTTGATGGGTCCTAGAGGCCAGTGGTGGAAGCCAACCACCGGGCTCGTGGGAGTAACCTCAGTCCGAAGTGCTCACCTCAGGGAAGCTGCACGGGCACAATCACAATGGCTGTTGGCTAGAAAGAAGAGGGTGCAGATGAAGGTGATGCCTGGATAGGCATGTGAGATGCGACAAGGACTGACGCAGGTAAGATAGGAGGAACTGAAGAAAGTCCAAGACCAGGTGTGCCGGTGGGGACTAGCATAGGCCTGGGGTCAGGTGTGTCAATGGGAGTTATCGTAGGCACGGGAACAGGTGTGCCACTAGGGACCGGCGCAGGCATAAGGACAGATGTGCTACCAAGGAACGAGGGATGTACAAGCTCAGGGATGCCCGTGGGGACTGACAAGGCCACCTGACTGACGGCGATGATGGCTCGGTCATCATTGGTCGGAGACCGGACCGCAAGTGAGGAAGCCGGCACGGACCCATCCACAAGCCGACTCTCCCATCCATCGAGAAGAAAAACACAAGTGGGGAAGTCGTTGGCGGCCAACGAAAAAATGCAAAAAGGTCTCTATATGCCAAAATCTCACAGAAGAGGGCGTTACGCAACTCGACAATGCGATGACGAGCGGGGCCCTGAACCGTTAGGCCTTCGACCGTAGGGAGATGCCAAAACATTCACACATGTGTCCCCGTGGTGAGATCTTTGATTCCTGTCGGTCCTCTATCTACAAGATACAAGTGATGGAGCCCCAGACATGTGCAAGACAGAGGTTAACACAATGGCCAAATCTTACCTCACACGGTGTCACATGGTCTGGCTGGCGACGGTACATGTCCAAGACCTACGTCATGGAGGAGAAGCGCTCAAAGGCAAAGGACTCCGGGAGACCACACTCAGAGACCATGACAAAAACCGCATCCTCATGCTTCATGAGGATGTGATTTGTGATTTGTCTACTCAGGCACATTGTTAAGCTAAGAAATGGCAGGGACAGAAAGCTTTTGAAAGACATCGTTCTTAGCAAAGAATGCGTCCATCTCACTCAGGAACTCACCGCCATGATCCGAACAAAAGGTGTGGAGTATGTGATGAGACGTGGACTCAGTCGTGACAAGCCAGAGACAAATCACGAGGACATCGTTGCTCTTATGGAAGAGGCTGAAGGTCCACATCATCTGGGAACAGACGTCAGTCAGGGTGAGAGCATATCGACCCCAATCTGAGAGGGGTATGTTTGGCAACGGACAAAAAGATCTCAGAGGACCGACTACAATGAGCGCAGTGCCCCGGAATACCAGGAAAGAGGACACTGGGGACAAAAACACGTGTAGCTGGGAACAAAAGAGGGAGACAAAAGGAGTTCAACAAGACACACGATACAGACCACCCACAACTAAGGAACAGAGCACGATGGCACGAGTGTAATAAACACTCACCACGGCTGAGCCAGCAGAATGCTAAACAGGAAGACCCATCTTGGTTCATGCATAAACAAAGAGCAGGCTGAGCTCAAGAGCAGGGACAAAGACCATGTTGTGATGTGAGTCATCCCAGTCTATTTATACAGCGTACTGTGACCACTCAGTCATGTCCATGCTCGTGCATATCCCTGATGAGGACCCAGCTGGTGCCGAAGCTCCGACGGCTGGTAGCTCCACTCACCAGCAGCTGCCACACAGCTGCCTCGACGTCCTAGGTGCTTGCTGTGGTGTTATGCACTTTTTCTTCAGTCGCTAGAGATTTCTTGGTGGACTAGCTCTTGAGCCCAATTTGCATATTTTGCATTGTCTGTACACTGGTCGGTGCCGGCCATGTGCGTATGACCAGCCATAATGTCCAGCTCAACATTTTGCATCTCTAGGTTCAGATGGTGTTGCGTTTGGATGCCTATGCACAGAGTTACTGTCACAATAGTAATTTTGTACCCATTTTAGGACAAACAAACACTACCGCGTGTGTCACCCCCGATGCGCCGTGGCAGGTATTTATGTTGTGTGCTTTTAGTTTTTATCTCTCTTTACATTACTAAGCTGTTGGAGCTTATGAGACTTTGCACGTTGGCCTAGCCTAACCCTTGTTGTTTCTTGCACCTGCTTGCTTGCTAGTACGCTAGTTCATTGGACAGTGTTGCCACGTCAGGAACAGAAAGGCTAGGAAGCTTCCTAGTAGTTTCTCATAGTAACAGAGCAGTGAGACCTCTCTCGATGAGCTGTGCCGCAGAGACACGACACCGGCAGTAGTAATGAGAATCACGGCTGCACCCGTATCCTGAGACCCGTTGCAGCTGATGTTGGCAGCATAGCCGTTAAACCGACGTAAGCAGCAGCGGCGCCACCACGTAACCGCCACCACCATGACAAGAGAAAATACGACAGTGGCGAGCTACAGCAACCACGCTGAGTGACAGCGGCAGCACCGGGCAGCAACACCACCCTGTCTGGTTACGACCAGTGACACAAAAATGCAGCTCGCAACAGCACCTCCTTGCTTTCAGCGACTGCTATGAGCGGTAGCAGCATGCATCGACAGTAGCAGCCGCAACGCACATCGACGGCACGGGTTGTGAACAGCGGCAAAGGCAACGAGTAGTAGTAGTGGCAGCAGCATCCGTAGGCAGCAACAGCAGCACGGAAACAGTAGCAACAACAACATTGTAACTGCTATACCGTCAGCATCAACAGCAGCAGTAGTAGCAGGATTATAGCAGCGGTAGTAGCTATAGTAGTAGAGCAGCAATAGCAGCAAGCGAAGCGGCAACAATCCTACGCAGCAGCAGTCAGGCCTCTTGTACTATACAGCACTTCTGTGCAACACTGTGTAGTAGCTTTGCCGCACAGCTGCGTAGAGTTCGCCCCTCCTCTTTCTTTTGTCATATAGAGTATGCGTGACTTCCAAAAACAATGAGGGCAGCATCACTAGCGTAACTTACACTAGCGCCTTTTTTACCTGCGTTTTCTTTGCTGTATTTTTTTGCCAATTTCATACCATTTTTCTAACGTCAATATTTTTGGGATAAAACGTCATTTTGTACCAGAATTTTAAATCCCCAAGAAACGTTGTCGGTTTCACGTCCCAACAACTTTCACATTCTGACCCATACTGAGCGGCCCCATGGTATTTGTCCATGACAAAGGCAAGGATCTCGCAGATCCCTCTTTTTCCTCCTCAGGAGTCATGAGCCCACGGTCAAAGTCACTTGCGATCGAAGAGCTTCGTCAGGCGCAGGATGAGATGCGTCGCCAGCAACTGCATCAGATCGAAGTGTTGTAGGAGATTACAGATTTACTGAGAGGACGTTCAGGAGCCTCACAACAGACGTCAAGAGGAGCCATTCGAGCTACATCATCTTTTTGGCAGTCTATGCCTCCTACCCCACCACCTTCTTAGTCAGAAGCAGCCACGACATTTAGCAACATTCACCTTTTGTAGTGTTTCTCTCACTTGTGGTCTCCCTATTCCTCGCCCACCATCTCCTGAGCCTGAGGTCGCCCTCCCCACTGAGCAGCAACCGAAGGACTTTGATACACCTCCACCTTGCTACGACAACGATGAGGGTTGAGTGTTGGAAGACCTTTTTTTGGGTGTGGGCCGACTCTGAGGGTGTCTGGCCCTACTACCACAACCAGTACCAGACACGCGACGCTCACCCGGTCCAGACAACAACGACAATGATGTGTGGCCTTCTCTATACCATGCCACAAGAGATCGTGGTATATTTCTGCCCCTTCCCTCGTAAGACCGGGATCGGGACTAGAGCAGACCCACTCACGGGCTGCGAGTTTCCCCTGACATTACTTTGTGCGGAGACCCAGGCCACGAGGACAGCTCGCCTGCGTGATTTCCACTCCCTCCGTCAAGGTCCCATAGAGCTCGGTGCTGACTATTGCTGATGCGTCATGCGTCTTTATACGTGCCATGGGACTGGTGGCAAGACGCAGCTGTGGGCTCTTGACACCATCATGATGGGGAATGGTGGCGAGACGCATCTGGACCACGTGAAGCTCTTCATGGGCTTCGAATGACTGGTCCTCTCCGAGTTTTTTGAGGCACCTGAGCTACTTCCTTAGGCTGATCGCTACTTTCTCCACGCGATATCAGCTCATGAGGCCACTATCGCCCAACAGCAGAGTCCGCTTGTTACAGCAGAGACCGTGACTCCTCTGACGCCTTTGTCCCTGTTCGCGAGTCCCACCTCCACCGTTTCTTCATCATCACCCTCTACCCCAAGTAGCCAGGCTCAGGGCATTGCACTGACAGTACAAGGGAAGAAGGAAAAGCAGAATTGTAGTAAGGAGTAGCAGCATCAGTAGTAAGAACAACACCCGGTGAGAAGTAGCATTGGGCGCTATGTCCAATGCTACATGTGCGGGAGTACTCACCGCTACACAGAGTGCCAGTAGCCCATCCACTGGACGAGGATTATGCATGGCCTCCAGGTGGCACACACATAGCGGATATCTTCTGGCGATACACAAGCGTGTCATGTTGCAACTACACAGCAATAGACACTCTCACTTCCCCAGGCGACAGCGGTGAGCAGGACCATCAGGATTGCATGATTGCCAAGCTTTTCCAGCAGCTGGCACTTTGTACTCAAGGAGGTGTTCGTATGTTGTTATAGCTGGGTGGTCCACAGATAAGTTGTCCTACTATGTTCAGTACCTGTGATGATGTTTGTGGATGAGCTGAGTTGGCTCGTGATAAAGATGGACCAGAGAGAACTGAGTGGCTTGATGAGTCATAAATTCGGGTTGTTCATTGTTGTTCCGAGTCCTCTTCCAAGCGGACTCAGTGTTCTATGGCCTCTTGCTCTACGTCCATGATAGGTCGTGAGGCGAGCGTCACTTTGATCATTGACTCCGGAGCCACCCACCACATGACGTGTCGTTGTAGTGGCTTTGTGGTGGTCGGTCCTGTTGCGTCAGTTCGGTCCTTTGCATAGGGTCTCGTCAGTCATTGCCTGTCCAAGATGTCGGGATGGTGTGCTTTGATGGTCCGTCTGGCCCCTTATACATTTCTGATGTCCTCATTGCTCCTACTCGTGAGCTCGGCCTGCTCTCTGTTTGTGCTTATACTAGGATGGATCTCTCTTTTGAGCACTCTAGTGACTCAGCCGCTGTGACTGCTGTCGACACTCATGCCGTTGTTCTTCGTGCCTCAGTTGTTGATTACCTCTATTGTGTGTCTCGTTCTACTTCCTCTGCCTTGTCTCCTTTCTCTGCATCTGCACGTGTGTTTGTGACTAGTGTTCTCTCTCCAAAAACAACGGCATTTGTTGCATCGCCGTATTTGCCATGTGAGCTCCAACACTTTGTCCAAGCTCATTCGGACTAAGCCAATCCTCGGTCTTCACGTGGCTTCCTTTGAGAAGCCGTCCAAGACCGACTTTCTCTCCTCTGCTGAGGGTAAGATGCATCGCTACACTTCCTGGGCACTGCGTCCACTTGATTTGGTCTACTCAGACCCTCTCGGTCCTCTTCCCTTGAGACTCTCTTAGATCGGGGACGATTTATTCTCACCCTGACTGACGACTTTACCCAAATGAGGTGGGTTGATAGCCTCCGCCACAAGAGCGATGCCACCTTGGCAGTTCGCCTGTGGCCGGTGATGGCTGAGCCCCAGTCTCATCAAACCCTCCACATGTTCCGCTCGGATCGTGGTGGTGAGTTCTTTAGCGAGGTGGACACCTTCTTTGTTGAGTGTGGTATTCTTCACTAGCTCTCTGTCCCTGCTATACCATAATAGAATGGCGTGTCTAAGCATTGGAACTACACAATGGAGGATGTGGTCCGCGCCATGCAGTCTGATTGTAGTCTTCCAAAGTCCTTTGCTTTTGAAGGATTTTATTACATCACGCGGGTGTGGAACCGCCTACCGCACGGTCCTCTTCCCAATCATGTCACTCCATACGAGTTGTGGTTTGGCCATCACGCCGACCTCCATCTTGCTCGCGCTTGGAGATCCCAGCCTGCGTCTAGTACACCGAGGACCAGTAGGGGTCCAAGGTCTTGCCTCAGGGTTGCATGTGTGCCTTCCTCGGTATTTCTCCATGGTCACGGGCTTGGCGCTTTTAGGACCCTACTCATCACCACATCGTCAAGTCTCAAGACACCCATTTCTTTGAGGCCCTCACCCACCGCAACCTATGCAGCATTCTGTCACTGACTACCAACCACGTTCCCACCTGTGCCGCTTCTTGGTGGACGGGGGAGTCTACACCTTCGGATGGATCCGACCGGGCCTCCTCAATTGTGGTCCGGTCTCTAGCTGATGACGATCTGGCCATTCTCGCTGTCAGTCCAATGGCCTCGTCGGCTCCTTCTAGCACACCTCCTCCCATGCCAGTGCCAGTCCTTTCTAGCAGACGTGCTCCTGTGCCAGTCTCAGTCCCTTCTAGCATACCTGCTCGCGTGCTAGTGTTAGTCCTTTCTGGGACACCTACTCCCATGCCAGTGTCATTCCTTTCTGGTATACCTGCTCCTGTGCCAGTGTCAGTCCCTTCTAGCACACCTCGTCTCGTGCCTATGGCAGTCTCCTCAGTCACACCTAGTCCACTGTCTACACCTGCTTCTCTGGCGCGCAAGCCAACACCTGTCCATGATCGTCCAGTATAATCTCCCCTTTCCTACGAGCCTACAGTCCGTGCGGCTGTGGACCAGCCCATTGTGGTCATCTTCAACCACTAGCCTCCAGGCCTCAGCGGATGGTCAATTCTGCAACTAGACGCTCCACTTGTAGTTTTCGGAGTGGAGAGCCTGGCACAAAGGCCCTTGGCCTGAGAGTCCAGGCGGACTACACTGAGGTGCACTAAGCGTGCTCCATCGGTAACGAGCTAGTCTTCTGGGAGTTCTCGGTTGCTTGCGATGCAGCATCCAACCTTGTCGTGGTCAGATTGAGTCCGGAGGCGTGTGTCTTAGCCACCCAGAGCTCTCCCTCAACGATGCCTGATCCATGCACGTTGAAGGAGGCACTCTCACCTCAAGATGTAGAGTTGTGGCATGTTTCTTGTTAGAATGAGCTGAGAGCCATCCACGAGCAAAATGTCTATGAGTTTTTCGACCTCCTACCTGAGCAGAAGGTTCTACGGGCCAAGTGGGTCTTTTGCAAGAAGGTGAAGCCTAATGACACATTAGATCGCAACAAGGCTCGCTTGACGGCCAAGGGGTTCTCATAAGTTGAGGGTGTAGATTTCACTGACACCATCGCACCTGTTGGTTGCATGACCACTGCTCGTGTTTTGTTCAAGGTTGTTGCTCATCGCGACTGGGAGTTGCACCAAATGGAGGTGAACAACGCGTTCCTCCATGGTACCTTAGAGGAGGAGCCACCTAGTTTCGAGGTGACAAGGTCTGGCGCTTGTGCAAGGCCTTGTACGGCTTAAAACAGTCACCCGGGTGTTGGAACCGGGAGATCACCGGCACACTGACACATGCTGGTTACGTACAGAGTGACGTCGACACATCCCACTTCCTCAAACGGATAGCTGAGAGCATTACCGCCATTCTGGTCTATGTGGACGACCTCCTGATTGCGTCTCCTTCTATGGAGGCCAAGGCAGCCCTTCAGGCTACCTACAAGATGAAGGACCTAGATCCTGTAGCTGTGTTTCTCGGGGTGGAGATCATATGTGATCATCAGCGATGGACACTCTTGTTGCATCAGGCATGTTACGCCCGCATTGTGGGAGAGAGATCTGTTGACCTCCTTGGTGCATTCTTCAACGCCTCCATCCCCATCCAACCTGACAGGCAGGATGCTCTGAAGGCGGATGATCCAAAACACCTTTGGGAGACAGTGGACGTGATCCTTTACTTCCGCCTGATTGGCTCTTTGATGTACTTGGCCAGTACCACACGACCCGACATTACCTTCCCCGTCAACCTCCTTGTACAGTTTTCATAGTGTCCTTGGGTAAGAGCCCTTCATGCGGCTGTGTGAGTGGTGCAGTACGTGGTCTCCACACCGTACCGCAGACTCTGTCTTCAACGGTAGTGTTTGGTGGTAGACAATGGATACACAGACAATGACTGGGCGTGGAGTCCTCATGCACACAGTAGGAGAGGCTACATGTTCCTAATGGGTGGTACAACTGTGTCGTGGCATAGCGGCAAGAAGAATTGTATCACACGTAGTCATCACAGGCTGAGTATGTTACTCTAGGGGCTGGGGCTGCAGAGGCGTTGTGGTTGTAGCATCTGTTTCGTGAGTTATGTCAGTTTGTGTCTGGCATCGTTCTGCGCTATGAAAACCAGAGTGCTCTCACCATTGCAGAGAACTCTGGTGTGCTTCATGCACGCACGAAGCTCATTCCTGTTGAGGATCACTTTATGCGTAATCTTATGGAGCGACATGTGATCTCTGTCATCTGGGACGGCATGGACATGCACAGAGCCGACTTCTTGACCAAGGCACTGGCATGCCGACAGTTCATGGTGGTCATTCGTTCTGTAGGGCTTCGCCCCTTGCCTGAAAGTGGCTGAGAGTGGGGTGTGTGAGCATGGACTGTTGAGCATCTTGTTACGCACCTGTGTCGGGTCTGCACGTGTATGGACATGCGTTTCATCGGGTCATGGGGGATTGTTGTGATGTGAGTCGTCCCAGTCTGTTTGTACAACTTACTATGACCACGAAGTCGTGTCCATGGCCGTGAAGATCCCTGATGCGGACCTCGCTGGCACTGAAGCACCGATGGGTGGTGGCTCCACTCACCAGCGGCTGCCACACAGATGTCACGACGTCACGGGTGCTTGCTCGGGTGCTCTGCAATTTTTATGCAGTCGCTAGAGGTTTGTTGATGGACTGGGACTTTAGCCCGATTTGCATGTTTTGTATTGTCTGTCCATTGATCGGCGCCGGACCTGTGCGTGTGACCAGTCACAGTGTCTGGCTCAAGATTCTGCATCTCTAGGTTCAGACGGTGTTGCGTTTGGATATTGTGCACAGAGTTACGGCCAAAACAGTGCTTCGATGCCGGTTTTAGGACAAACTGACACTGCCGTGTGTGTCACCCGCCGTGGGCCGTGGCAGGTGTTTATGTTGTGTGCTTGTCAGTCGTCATCTCTCTCTGCATTAACAAGGTATTGGAGCTTAGGGGACTTTGCGCGTCTCCTTTGACTAACCCTTGTTATTCCTTGTACTTGCTTGCTTGCTAGTGCGCCAGGTCACAAGACATTGTTGCCACGTCAGCAGCAGCAAGGCTAGGAAGCTTCCTAGCAGTTTCTTGGACCAAATTGGAGATTCATTTGGTGTCCCATGAGAAGATGCCTAGAAGCTTCCCATCTCTGTTTTCGCTCACTTGGCAACGCAGTCTAGCCCGTTGACGCACTCACATGTAGTGTAAGTGCACGAACATGACGGCTTTGGTTGGGAGTGACGCGCAGAGTGTTATAAGCTTCAATAGCTTTAATATACAGAGAGGAATGGCATATGATATCCACACAACATAAATAGCTACCGGAGCACACAATAGAAGATGCATGTTGTAGGGTGAGTTTATCCGAAAACCGGCCCAAATCACCATTCTAGCCGTAACTCTGTGCGTAAGCGTCCAAACGCAACATTGTCGGAACCAAAAGAAGCAGAGTCTTGAGCCAAACGCTACAACTGGTCACACGTACATGTCTAGCATTGATCGGTGGACACACAATGCAAAAATATTGTCGGGCCCAAGGCCAATCTACCGAGAACATCCTAGATGTTGTAGAAGATCCAAGCACCAAGGACGTCGTGGCAGCTATCCTACAACTGCAAATGGGTAGAGCACCACACGATGTCGCCCCGCCACCAGTTGGCAAGAGATAAGAGATCTGCAAGAGCATGGACACGGCCGAGTGGTCGTAGCAAGCTGACAGACACACATGGCCCACATCGCAAGAGTTGGGTCCGCACCATGGATCTGCACGATCATGGCCAATGTTGAGTAGTCACACAGTCAACTGCACATTCAGCATGGCAATGATTGCTCACATCATCGCCTCAAGACGATGGCTGACTTAGTGCCAATTGTCTCCATTTCTCCAGCTCTCCATGTCCACTAATCTTTGTATATGTTCCCTTCAATTCATGTAGGTGCTTACTTTGTGAATGCTTCAACTCCGAGAGGAATGGGAAAGTCCGCATGGTCTCTAGAATTGAAACGTGGTGCAACTCTAGCCTGATGTAACTTCAAAGGGACGAGAGGAGACAGTCTTCATGACACAGGGAGCATAATGAAGCCGACGCTCAAGAAAGCAGTTCTTCAAATCTGCAATTTGAAGTGCAGAGCCCCCATTTCAGGGGCTTTGAAACTTTCAATTAAAACTTCAATGGTCGAAGTACCCTTATATGTACACACTGGAGGAAGGCCTTCACGATCGTCTCTGATGTGTGCTCACTACCACAGGTCTCCATGTCCACAACCCTCCCCCCCCC
>SZWC01008142.1:9980-46687 GCA_023375785.1 Penium margaritaceum
AATCTATATCTATATCTATATCTATATCTATATCTATATCTATATCTATATCTATATCTATATCTATATCTATATCTATATCTATATCTATGTCTATATCTATATATTTATCTATATCTATGTCTATTTCTTTATATATCTATATCTATACCTATAACTTTATCCATATTTATATCTATATCTATATATGTATCTACATCTATATCTCTATGAATATCTATATATATAGACACCAAGGAAGCATTGGTTGGCATGAGGCCTATGAGCTAGCTCCTTGCGTGAAAGTAATCATTTTCTAAGGACATAGTACAAGAAAGTGATTCCTATGCAGTGCTGGGTGTGGAGTCATGATTATGAGGGTGATAGCTCCTCCTAGTTGCAATACTAGGAGCGGACGGCAAGTGCTATTGTGTGGGCCTTGTTTTGTAGTCTGTTGCCTCTGGCCGGTTGACAAGCCATGGCCATCCTTGTCTTGAGCATAACTCTACATCGGACCATTCCGTCTTTGTGAGCTTGGAATTCTTGGTGATCTTGTCTATTGAGCTGTAAGATCGACTAGCTCTTTGTCAATTTTTATCAAGCTTTGATCCTAATATGTCATTGCAAAAGCTATAGCTTTTTCAAGCTCAAATTGACAGAATCTGACTTTAATGCCATGTGTTGGATCTTGAGGAGAGAGGTAGTCTTGGAGAGACGAGCATGTAGACCTGAAAGGGCATCCATTGTCCTAAATAATGGTTAATGAATAATGCAAAATAATGGAGGACATATAGAGCTAGAGCTTGGGCAAGTCAGCCCTTTCACGAGCCACACAAATTTGCCAAGGAGACAGAGGCTCACACAGTAAGGTAAACAATCCACACAAGGTAGGAAATCAGCCTAGAAATCAGGGAGACCAGTCACACCAAGCCTAGAAAGGCAGAGAATGCTCTCAAGGATCACTCATAGTGGTCACATAACACACAATCCCATGGAGAATTGCCATGTTATCATGGCTAGCACACAAGGATCTAATCTCACCTACGTAGTGTGAAGAGGTAGCTTTTCCTTAGTTAGCTCATTAAAACAAGGGAATCCAAGAATCAAGGACTTTCTGGGATGCTCCTCCTTGCAATTCTTGAGCCTACATCTCTTGCCTGTTTCTTTCCTCAGGCTAGATCATGAAGCTGTCGCCCATGGTCACGAGGGCACTTACGGTCAGTGATCGCAAAACATTGGAAAATCTATTTCTCCCAACACGATCGTTGGATCCTCTTGAAACTTGAACCGATGGAGTTTTGCAACCAAATTCTTTTTTTATGGTGAATTCCCATGGACGATTGCTATATGCATCTGATACTTTCATAGAAATTGCACTCATGGACCTGAAACTTGGCCGCATGGCCCTTTTCAACACAAGGTACCAAAACTAAGGCAAGCCAGGATACTACGCATGGGAGTGTAGGACTCCAGAGTCTGAAGATGGACATAATAGTGAGAAGAACAAGGGCAGAAAAAATTGTAAACAAGAATTCACATACATCATGGAGGATAGTGTGCCCACAACCAAAGGGGTGACACTGGTCAAAGGTGGGGCCTATGGACAAGAATCTGGTATGAACCACCACTCTTTACAGGAAGAAAAGGGATTTGTCTCCTACAAGGATAACAAATTGTTAACCACCGCAAAGAAACGGACCAGAAAACGAGGACGACAAAATGGCACTAACTTTCTGCTCCTACTATTGCAACTAGGATGAGATATCACCCTTAGAATCATATTTCCACACTGAGCAGTTCATATCAATCACTTCCTTGTAGTGTGTCCTTAGCACCTGGCCACTTTCATGCAAGGAGCTAACTCTTGGCGCTTAGACTAACCAATGCTTCTTTAGTGTCTGCCTCTGGTCGACAACTCTGTGAGGAGTCTCAAAGCTAAGAACAGTAATCAATGATAGGCAACTAACAGGTTCTTACAGTCTTAGAGCCAGCCTCTAACCCAGGTGCTTAGTGGCTCATTGCATAAGCCACGTTTTGGGGAAATCTGGATAAGATCATCCCCCGTGCCTACATGGCGCTCCCTATGACTGCCAAGTTGCACAAATCACGAGAAACGACCTTAAAATGTTCTAATATGTCTCCTACAATTTTCCTGTCCCCTTTTTGGTCACAAAGAAAACTAGTCACTTGGCTACGATTTCACCCAGTGACCTCTCAATGTAGATACTAACTCTTGAATGTCTAAGCCACAAAGAGTTGTCCTGGGTAGTGTTTGCTAGCTATACTATCCAATTTAGATCAAGGGGACTTGCTCCAAAGGAGCACTGCATGCCTTGTCTATCTGGTCTAGACACAGGGGACTTGCTCTTAGGGAGCAATGCATGCCTAGTCCGTCCTGTGCGTATCCAGATTTCAGCTATGGACAAGGGGCATATTAGGTCAACAAACTCTGCCTTGCACCTCTCTCCTTAAGGTGTGAGATATCTCCTGTCTCTAGTTGTCTTGGCATTAGTCTTTTTCGGCTGCGTTGACCAAACCGATGCCTCGGGTACGTGCACAGTTCAATTTTTTGTTAAGCGTGTTTTTCATGCAAATTGCGAGCATCTTCTTGGTCTTCACGTATTCCAGGTCCACAATCTTCTTTACGACCATGTTGCATGAGCAGTGGTACTTGATGTTGATGTGCTTGGTGTGCCAGGAGATGACATCATCATGTGCCATTTTCACGGCCCTTATGGTGTCGATGCTGACCTCCGTTACTTTCGCCAGTGGCACTTTCATCTCAACAAGCATATTGGGTAGCCATTGTGTCTCCTTGCATGCTTCTATCAGTGTCATGTACTATACCTCTACGGTAGAGAGGGAGACACAGTCTTGCTTTCCGCTTGCCCAAGAGACTCCACCAACGTTGAAGAGGCAGACAAAGCCCGAGGTGGACTTTCTATCATAAATTCTTCCTCCCTAGTCAGTGTCTATGTAGCACACTAACTGCAGCGAGTCATATCCCTCTTGGCCTCCAAACTGGAGTCCCATGTGTTGTGTCTTCTGTAGATAGCGCATGATGCGCTTGATTGCTTGCCAGTGCTCTTGCCCTGGATTGGCCACAAACCTGCTCACTTGTCCCACAAAATAGCAGATATGAGGGCGTGTTCCTACCATGGCATACATGAGGCTGCCAACAATAGACAGGTACGGAATGTTCTACATCTCACGCTGTTTTTCTTCCGCACTGGGGCTCATGGACGAGGAGAGCTTGATGGTTGTTGTCATGGGTGTGGAAATGGGCCTGTAGTCCTCTTGTTGTAGCGCTTGAGGACCTCCATGATGGACATGGTCTGGTTTAGCTCGATGGTGCCTGCTGCTCGATTGCGGTGGACGGCTTTCCCAAGATACAACTCGAACAGACACATGTCCTTCGTCTTGAACTTGGTGCTGAGATCTCTCTTTAGCTTCTTCAATAGCAATTAAACAAGCAGATGATTGGGTCAACCACGTACATTGAACCAGCATCAAGCGTTGCTCATCCTTCTATACATAGACACTGAGGTCATTATGGCAGTGTGTGAAGATGAGCCCAACCATGAAGCTGTCCATCTCCTTGTACCACATCCTTTGAGCCTGTTACAGCCTGTAGAGTACTTTGATCAGTTTGGAAACCTTGCCATTTGGAGCTTTGACTCCCTCGGGCATTTCCATGAGCACATCTTTGTCTATCTTCCCGTAGAGGAAAGTTCTCTTGATGTCTATCCGGTGGACCTCCATGTCTTTTGAAGCAGCGCTGCCCAACATGGATTTGATGGAGGCAAAGGTAACGACAGGCACGAAGGTCTCCTCGTACTCTGAGCCTGCACGTTGGGAAAATCCCTTTGCCACAACAATTACCTTCTACTGGTCAATAGTACCATCATGCTTGAATGTTTCCCGGAGTATCCACTTTGACCCCATCACGTGTGTGTTTGGGGTTGTGTCTACAGAACCCATGTTCCGTTCTCCTCAATGGATGGGAGTTTCCTATCCACTGCCTCCTTCCACTTGGTTGCATCTGTCATGTTCATAGCCCCCGCTATGGTCACAGGCTCTCCTTGAGCAAAGAACCACCAGCTGAGTCTGGCACATTCCACACTCTCAGCATCGTACTTTGATGGAGGTTTCTTCTCGTATGTACTATGCCGAGATGTCGCTAGTCGTACTTCAAGGCTTAGTTGCTTTTGTCAATCCTGCGCTGCCAGTGATCTATTGTTTTAGGAAGAGCCACCGCCCTCAGAGTTATTTTTAAGAGGCCTTGGATGAGTGAGACTCTGTGTCAGAGGTCGTTTCTGCGTCAGCCTTCACAGCCACTCTCCACGCAGCACCATCATTCACTAGCACCATGTGCCAGTTCTCGGGTGCTTGATCACCTAACTCGAGGAACACAATCCTCTCTCCTGATATGGGAGCATGGAAAGG
The DNA here is from genome assembly GCA_023375785.1 of Penium margaritaceum. NCBI lineage: Eukaryota > Viridiplantae > Streptophyta > Zygnematophyceae > Desmidiales > Peniaceae > Penium > Penium margaritaceum. Next base: position 14,406 of record SZWC01008142.1, read on the forward strand.
ATCTAGGGACTCTCCCTTGCCAAGAGTCTTTTCATCAAACTCGATATCTCCGCACCTGATGAGCTTCCCAGCCACTTGGTCCCATAGCCTGTATGCCTCCTGTGCATTGTCAGAATGAGCCAAGTGTCTATGTACGCAAGGACGAGCAAGGCTTGATGCTGTTTTCACTGTACATGGATGACCTGATCATCTGCTCTTCGTCAGTCAAGCTGCTGAACAAGCTAAAGACACATCTTAGTTACAGGTTCAAGATGAAGGACATGGGTCCGCTCGAGTTCTATCTCGGGATAGCCATCTACCGCAATCAAGTAGCATGCACCATCGAGCTGAACCATACCAAGTACATCATGGAGGTCCTCAAGCCCTACAACATGGAGGACTCCAAGCCCATCAACACACCCATGACAATAGACATCAAGCTTTCCTCCTCCACGAGTCCCAGCACAGAAGCAGAAGGGCGTGAGATGCTAAACATTCTTTACAAGTATACTGTTAGCAGCCTCATGTATGCCATGGTTAGAACATGTCCTGATATTTGCTATGTTGCAAGACAAGTGAGCAGGTTTGTGGCCAATCGAGGGCCACAGCACTGGCAAGCTGTCAAGCGCATCATGCGCTATCTACAGAAGATACAACCCATGGGACTCCAGTTTAAAGGCCAAGAGGGATTTTAACTGATCCGGGTAGTGTGCTACACAGACGCTGGCTGGGGAGGAAGAATTGATGATAGAAAGTGCACCCCGGGCTTTCTCTGCCTCTTGAATTGTAGTGCAGTCTCTTGGGCAAGAAGAAAGCAAGATTGTGTCTTCCTTTCTACCATGGAGGCAGAGAATATTGCTCAGTCAGAAACGTGCAAGGAGACACAGTGGCTATGCGGTCTGCTTCGTCAAATGAAAGTACCAAAGACGAAAGCAACGCAGGTCTGCATTGACAACAAAAATTCCATGAGAAAGGCATAGAATGACGTCGTCTCCCGGCAGACGAAGCACATCAACATCAGGTACCACTATTCATGGGACCTGGTCGCAAAGGACACTGTGGACCTGAAATACGTGGAGACCAAGAGGATGCTTGCAGATTGGTTGACAAAGGCACTTTACAGCGAATTGAAATGTGCATGTACCAGAGGCGTCCGATGCATCTGACGAAGACTAAGGCAAAGACAGCTAGAGTTAAGAGATATCCCACAGTTAATGGATAGAGGTGCAAGCGAGAGTTTATTGACCACAAATGCCCATCGTCCATCACTGACATTTGGATAGGCACACGACAGAGTGGGCATGTACTACTCCCTTGGAGTAAGTCCCCTCAGTCTGGTCGACAAAGACAAGGTATGCAATTCTTCTTTGGAGGAAGTCCCTTTTTTCTAAACTGGATTGCCAGCAAATACTACCTAGGAAAACGCCTTGAGGCTTAGACGTTCTTGAGTTAGTTGTTGGAGCGAGAGGTTACTGGGTCAAATTCCAGCCCAATGACTTATCTTCTTTGTGAACAAAAGCGGGACAGCAAAGTTCTAAGAGACATCTTAAAACATTCCAAGGTCTTTACAGGTGGCTGGCACCATTTGGCAGTCACAGGGAGCGCCACGTAGGCAGGGGAGATGATGCACCCCAGATTGCCCCCAAAGTGGCTCATCTAAGGAGCTAGTGCGCGTCTAGGATAGAGGCTGGCTCTAGGACTATAAGAACCTGTCACTTGCCTCTTATTGATAAGAGTTCTAACCTTTGAGACTCGTCACAAAGTTGACCAACAAAGGCAGACACTAAAGAGCATTGGTTGGTCTAGGCCCCAGAAGTTACCTCCTCGCTTGAAAGTGACCACGTGGTAACAACACAGTACAAGGAAGTGATTCCTATGAATTTCTCATAGTGGAACCGTGATTCTGAGGGTGATATCTCCTCCTAGTTACAATACTAGGAGTGGACAGCAAGTGCCACTGTGTCGGCCTTTTTTCCTTGTTCGTTGCCTCAAGCTGGTTGACAATTGGCTTGAAATAAGACATTCAGAAAAGAACAAGAAGGACATAAGGAAACTATGAAGTCAGTAACACGTCTCCAAGAATATTGAATTCATTATCGTGGAAAAAACATCTCCACTAGAGTAGAAAGAACTTAAAGAGAATACACTACAAGAAGATTTATATGCTAAAGGTATGAAAATATGAAGGTAAAGTCACACATACACACAGACACGTACATACACACACACACCCACACACACACTTTTACACACACACACACACAAAGAGAACAAGAGAGAGGGAAGGACAACAAGAGAGAGAGAAGGATAAAGAGAGATAGAAAAAGAGAACGACGGAGAGAGAAAGATAGAGATAAGGAGAGAGAGAGGAAGATACAGAGGGAGAGATAAAGAGAGAGAGAGAGAGAAAGAGATGGAGAGAGAGAGATATATAAAGAGACAGAGATGGAGAAAGAGAGAGAGAGAGAGACAGAGAGAGAGTGAGAGAAAGAGAGAGAGAGAGAGAGAGAGAGAGAGAGAGAGAGAGAGAGAGAGAGAGAGAGAGAGAGATGGATACAAAACTACATGGACGGACGGATGATACAGGAATTGATGAGATTATGAGGGGAAGAGAGATAGGGAGAGGCAAGGGATAATGTTGTGTTAGTGTACAATCCAATACAATCACTATGTAGTGTGTGCTAATGATGTCAGCGGATTGGTACCGTGCACTAAGATACTTGTGTGTGAAAGAGCTACCATTGGGCATACATGTGATATTGCCATTAGAACAAGTATTCCACGGATGGTGACGGTGTTCAGCTTGTTGCGTTCCCTATTCTACTCTGCCGTATCACATGTTTGAGAGCAGGTTGTGTTGCTTGGGTCAATTCATCAGGAACCTGAGAATTGGCAAATGATTGAAGTGAAAGATCATAGTGATGCGGCAGGGAGAGTGGTTGTGCAGGCTAATACAGTGACGGACTCTTACACTGAGTATAAGTCGTCCGAGGGCTCTGAGCCAAACTCTGAGGCCGGTTGCTTTTTGTCAAACAAATGGCCGGTGGCAAACCAAGGGCAATAGAACTAACTAAGCATTAAAGCACCACCGTAGCACTATGGTGCAGTAATGCTGAATACACCCCAAAAGCAACCTCCGCCTAAGTACGATGCTGAGAGTGCGTAATGGACTGGACACAGCTGGTCATGCTTGGCTAAAGGAGAGCTTGCAAGTGTAGTAGAGGCTATGAAGATGCCAAATGCGGCCAAGTAGAGAGACATAGTGGATAGAACATTCACATCCATTGAAGAGAACGGAACATGGGTTCTGGTACACATGCCCCTGAAAGCCTACGTGCTGGATTCAGAGTGGGAATTCCGTAAACAATTCAAGCACGATGGTACTATTGACAAGTATAAGGCAATACTCGTGGCAAAGGGATTTTCCCAGTGTGCAAGCTCAAAGTACGAGGATACATTTGCGCCTTTCATCATCTTTACCTCCATAAGATCCATGTTCGGCATGCTTTTGTAAAAAGATGTCAAGGTGCACCAGATGGACATCAAGATGTCTTTTCACGGGAAGCTTGACAATGAAGTTCTCATTGAGGTGCCTGGGGAAGAGAAAAATCCTCAGGGCAAGGCTTACAAACTGGTGAAATCTCTCTACGGGCTGAATCAAGCCCCAAGGATGTCATGTATGGAGATAGACCGCTTTTTCACCATGCTCACATACACGCACTACCAAAATGATCCTAATGTCTATGTAAGGGAGGATGAGCATGGCTTGATTCTGGCTGCATTGTACGTGGATGACCTGATCATCTCCTTGTCGTCATTCAAGTTATTGAACAAGCTAAAGACAGATCCATGCAACACGTTCAAGATGAACAACATGGGTCATCTCGAGTTCTATCTTAGAATAGTCATCTTCTACAATCGAGCAGCAGATACCATCAAATTGAACCAAACCAAGTACATGATGGAGGTCCTCACGTGCTTCAACCTGGAGGACTGCAAGTCCATCAACACACCCATGACAACAGACATCAAGCTCTCCTTCTCTATGAGTCCCAGCACCAAAGCAGAACTGCATGAGATGGAGAAGCTTCCCTACCAGTGTGTTGTTGGTAGCCCCATATATGCCATGGTAGGAAAATGCCTTCATATTTGCTATGCTTTGGGACAAATGAGCAGGTTTGTGGCCAAACTAGGGCCACAGCATAAGCAAGTAGTTAAGCACGTCATGTGATATCTATAGAAGACACGATACATAGGACTCTCATCTGGAGGCCAAGACGGATCTTACCTGTTGCGGCTCTTGTCCTACACGGAGGCAGACTGGGAAGGAAGATTTGATGATAGGAAGTCCACCGCGGGCTTTATATGCCTCTTGAATGGTGGTGCAGTCTCATGGGCATGTAGAAAGAAAGACTGTGTCTCCCTCTTCACCATTGAGGCATAGGACATTCCTCTGTTAGAAGCATGCAAGGAGACAGAATGACCTCGCAGTTTACTTGCTAAGATAAACGTCCCACATACGAAAGCAACAGTGGTCCGCATCGACAACAACAGTACCATGACAATGGCAAAAGATGACCTCATCTCCCGGCAGACCAAGTACATTGACATCAGTCACCACTACTCATGCGACCTGGTCGTAAAGGAGATTGTGGACATGGAATACGTGGAGACGAAGAAGATGCTCACAGATTGCATGACTGGGGCGCTTGACAGCAAATTGCATTAAACAAGTACCAGAGGCATTGGTATGGTGAATGCGGCCGACAAAGACTGAGGCCAAGACAGGTTGAGAGGGGAGATATCTCACAAATAATGGACAGATGTGCAAGGCAAAGTTTTTTGAATGGATGTGCCCCATGTCCATAGCTCATGTTTTGACAGGCAAAGGACGGACTAGGCATGCACTGCTCCCTTGGAGTAAGTCCAGTAATTCCAGTCTAGATAGACAAGGCATGCATTGCTCCTTTGGAGCAAGTCCAAAGATGCTCTGAACTGGATACTATAGCAAGGAAACACTACAGAGGATAACTCCTTGTGGCCTAGACGTGCCAAAGTTGGTGTCTAGAGCAAGAGGACTCTGGGTCAAATCCTAGCTCAGTGACTAATTTTATTTATGACTAAAAGGGGGGACAAGAAGGTTCTAAGAGACATCTTAGAATACTCCAAGGTCCTTCCTAGTGCCTGGTGCCGCATGGCAGTCATAGAGAGAGCCATGTAGGCAAGAGGGGATGATGCAATCCAGATAGCCCACAAAGTAACTTATGAAAGGAGCCACTGTGCGCATAGGCTAGAGGCTGGCTATAAGACAATAAGTATCTGTTAGTTGCACGTGATTTAGTGCAATTCTTACCTTTGAGACTCCTCACAACGTTTTCCACCAGAGGCGGACACTAAAGATGCATTGGTTGGTCTAAGCTCCAAAAGTTAGCTCCTCGCCTGAAAGTGACCAGGTGCTAAGGACACAGTGCAAGGAAGTGATTCCGATAAATTGTTGAGTGTAGAACTGTGATTATGAGGGTGATATCTGCTCCTAGTTATAATAGTAGGAGCGCAAAGCGAGTGGCATTGTGTCGGCCTTATCTTCAAGTCCGTTGCTTGAAGCCGGTTGAGAGTGATCACTATAATGTTATTCATTATTAACGAATGTTAATGGGCAGTGAGTCACATCAATATCTCCTACAAGAGGTGAAACGCTGCCAAGAAAACTCAGTATAACTAGAGCTCTTCCTTCCTTGTTATCTGAAGTCGTCAGGTATAGTTGATGGCTGAAACATTATTGCTTTCATCATCTGCAGAATAATGTTTTGGTTTTTCGTATGGCCAATCCAGTGGTGTGTGGCCTTTTCTTTGAGAGTTTTGACAGNCATGGCAGTCATAGAGAGAGCCATGTAGGCAAGAGGGGATGATGCAATCCAGATAGCCCACAAAGTAACTTATGAAAGGAGCCACTGTGCGCATAGGCTAGAGGCTGGCTATAAGACAATAAGTATCTGTTAGTTGCACGTGATTTAGTGCAATTCTTACCTTTGAGACTCCTCACAACGTTTTCCACCAGAGGCGGACACTAAAGATGCATTGGTTGGTGTAAGCTCCAAAAGTTAGCTCCTCGCCTGAAAGTGACCAGGTGCTAAGGACACAGTGCAAGGAAGTGATTCCTATAAATTGTTGAGTGTAGAACTGTGATTATGAGGGTGATATCTGCTCCTAGTTATAATAGTAGGAGCGCAAGGCGAGTGGCATTGTGTCGGCCTTATCTTCAAGTCCGTTGCTTGAAGCCGGTTGAGAGTGATAACTATAATGTTATTTGTTAATGGGCAGTGAGTCACATCAATATCTCCTACAAGAGGTGAAACGCTGCCAAGAAAAATCAGTATAACTAGAGCTCTTCCTTCCTTGTTATCTGAAGTCGTCAGGTATAGTTGATGGCTGAAACATTATTGCTTTCATCATCTGCAGAATAATGTTTTGGTTTTTCGTATGGCCAATCCAGTGGTGTGTGGCCTTTTCTTTGAGAGTTTTGACAGATTCTGTCATCAAAGGGCACAAAAGGTTAAGAAAATGTGCTCCTTGTACTAGTGGATAGGGTGTTGATATACATGCTATGGTGCTTTGGCTTGTTGACAGCAGATTTTTATTTCTTGTCAACTTCCTAGTCTGCTCACTCCGGTACTTGGTAGCTTGTATCACCGCTGCTACTTTTGATCCAACTATTGGGCTACGGTACCGGCGGCAGCAGCAATATGTTCTTGAATAGCTATTAGTTGAGACGCCACTACGATTTCTTGATCTCTGTATTTGTGAAGTGTGTTCATGGTTTCTTTAAATCTGCCATAAAGTTCATGAAAAGAGATAGGATCATGACTCGATCTGACATGAATTCACTTATTGCAATGGTTCTGGTGGCGATGTTTTTGAGGTGCGTAAGTTGGTCATCTTGTGTTACTCCCTCCTCTATTCTTTGGATATGGAAGGCTGTGAGGAGACAACCACGATCAATATCAGTGGTTCTTTTGTAACAGGACTTTAATGCCCTCCATGCATTGAGAGGGCACAGGGTGTTCTTGCTGTCATGAATAGAAAGTTAAAGGCGTTCCGTAAGTTGCATAGCCATAATAGAGAGTGCCTGGTCATACCATCTTTGCCATGTAGTATTTTCGTTTTCAAAGGCATTGGATAGAAGTATTTCTGTGGAAGGATCAACCAGCACGCCCCATAGTCCCTTGTTTAGAAAGACCATATGCATGTTAAATGCTCACATAGGATAATTGTTGTAGTAGAAAACTGGTACCTGGAAATGCTCTCCATTGCCGCCACTTGTTAGTGCCATGAAGTTGAAGCCTCGTCTGCACCATTTGCCCTGAAACGATATGTATGAATTAGAGTTCCTTCCAGGATCTTTGAAGTGTTGTGAGACTCATACAATTTCTTTCATACATATTGTAGATTTAGTCACATATGGTACAAACATTGAACAGTTATCAAGAGATTACATACTGTACATCAATATACGACTCGTCTCTTGCCAATTCCAAGGATAGGTTGTACGTCCAAAATGGCTGGGGATGAGTAAAGTAATGTACAAATGAACTTGCTGCCTATTAATGCTAGTCTAGAGATTAAAAAAAGAGCGACATGCTTTATCTAGCTTCAGACAATCCGGTGCTCCAGACTGTCAATCATGGCCGTAACAGACGCCAGTCTTGAGCATCCAAGGTTGACAAATGCATAGTACCCTCGATACTCGTTCACACAAGAGGAACCAGTGCTCGCAGTGCTCGCATTGATTAATGGTAGTACTGTATCCATTGCTCTACTTTTTTCAACTGCCATCGATTTGCTCCTTCATAAAACTATTTCCTCCATCACATGGTCATCTATATCCATCTCTGTTGCTTCCAGACTGCCACGTCTCCACAGGGAACCGAGAGGAGTCGGTGCTCTGACTCTTTCTCCTTCCATCCAGAGCCACTTTCGCAACTTCCGCGGATCATGCCAGAGTAAAATGAGTTCATGTCCATGACATCATTGTCGTTCAACGAGTAGGGTAGATTAATTAGGCAGAGGATGGATAGATTTGTGGGACGCCTAGAGAGACCTGCCAAAGCCATAACATGCCCCGCCAGCAAGGACACACTGAAGGTTTGTAAAAAAGAGTAGCAACATATCTCTTGGCTCTCCATCCTTTACCGTGCCACAGCCCTCAGTCTAGAGGAAATGACTTTTTCAGTTGTGGCATGAGCTATGCAACTTTTCTCCTTTTGTCCACTGCTCAAAATCGAACCGTTAGAAGAAGCTCAAACTTGGATGGTAAGAGGATGAAAACAAGAGATTTCTACTGATGTGGTTATGTTTGCAATGGGAGAAGAAAAAAGGACGACAAGAATTCTCCAACAAGCCCACTTTGAAGTGGGAGATCATTGGGAAGTGAGCCATCCGGATCAATTTCAGGTCCACGGGAGGTAGTTCCCGAAAAGAACCAGCTTCCTAATCAGATTATCAATCAAACTTCTTCACTCAAAATTTCAGGCGATAAGATGCGTACAAACCAAGCTTCATACCAATCGAATTGTCCGATTGTGATATATGTATTTTCACCAAATTCCACGGTCATCAACCGCTAGTGCTTGGTGACAAATATCCAAAGAAATCCTACATGTTTGGATTGCGTTGTCAGAGTGTGCTGACTAGGATAAATATGTTTCTACTGACTGATTTAGTGATCTGAGATCGTTGTGTGCTAACCATATACACATGGTGATTCTTCATGGGATTTTAGGTTACATAACAACGAGGAGTAATCCATGAGGGTATTCTCCTACTCTTTGGGTTGTGTGTGGGTGATCAGCATCATTCCTCAAACGATTTCTTCCCTTCTTTGAGATTATGGACTCTAGTGTGTGAGCTTTAACCCGTGTTGTGAGTTTGTGTAGCTTGTGAGAGGGCTGATTTGCCTAGGCCCTGGCTTTGCATCTAATTTGTCATTTGGAGTAAACACACAATCATTTTTTTTGTTGATCTAATGCGCCCCTTGTCCATAGCCGACCTTTAGACGGGCACAGGACAGACAAGGCATGCACTGCTCCCTTGAAGTAGGTTTCCTAAGTCGGATCCACATGGACAAGGCATGCTCTGCTCCTTTGGAGCAAGTCGCCTTGGTCTAACTGGATAGTATGGCCAGCAAAGACTACCTAGGACAACTCGTTGTGGCTAAGATGTTCCAAACATAGTCTATTTAGTGTTAGGTCATTGGGTCAAATGCCAACCCAATGACTAATTTTCTTTCTGACCAAAAGAGAGATACTGAACTTGTAAGAGGTATCTTAGAACATTTCAAGGTCTTTCTTGATTGCTGGTGCCACTTGGCAGTCACAAAGAATGCCACGTATGCACGGGGGATGATGCAATCCAAATTTCCCCCAAATTGACTTGTCCATGGAGCTACTACGCGCCTAGGCTAGAGAATGGCTCGAAGACTATGAATACATGTATGTTATCCGTGATTTATTGCAGTTATTCCCTTTGAGACTCCTCACAACGTTATCCACCAAAGGTAGAGACTAAAGAAGCATTCGTTGGTCTAAGCCTCGTGTGTTAGCTCCTTCAGGGAAAAGACCTGATACTAAGGACACAGTGCAAGGAAGTGATTTCTATGAACTATTTAGTGTGGAACTGTGATTCTAAGGGTTATATCTCATCCTAGTCTAAGTACAAGGAGGGAACCACAAGTTCCATTCTCTCGGCCTTTTGTCCTAGGCCGTGACCGTACACCTGTTGACAAAGGATTACTGGCCCACACTGACTAGTTATAAGGCACGCTTCAGCACACTCTCTTGTCCTCCTTGTTGTGGAATACGCATCAGCTCCATCAGCTCTATCTGCTCGATCTGCTCCATCAGCTCCAACGGTGAGTGTTGGCATTCAACAAACTAGGGTCAAAGACAAGCTCTACCCTTGGAGGTACGATCCTTGGACCCTAATTCGGATACGCTCTGCCCTTTGACGCACGACCTTGAATTCTGTTTGTAGGTGATCAACTACTAAGGTGTAAGAAACATATGTGTACCTTCGAAACGGGAAGGAGAAAACAGCATACATCAGCCTATATCAACCTCAAACAAGCAAATAAGCAGAGAAGTAGAGGAGCAATATGACGACAACCAGGATGCTTAGTCTTGAGCAGCTCAACGGTGGTTTGTCAAAGTGCATAAGAAAGCTTTTTCTGTTGTGGAAATGGAAGTTTGAGATTTTCATGAGGATGCGTGGGTACTTGGAGTTGTTCCCTGGGAAAGAGGTTGAAGGTCTAAAAAGACATGCTGGCTATGAAGCATGGAGCACCACAAAGGACATGGTGCTCGCAATCTTTGTGATAGAAGTGAGGAAGTCACAACATGCCCATGTCCATGGAATCACAAATGCATCAAATGCTTCTAAAAAGCTTGCATATCTACACCAATGAATGGCCCTTGCAAATCACCTCTTTATCATTCAAAGATTCATTTCAATGAGGATGAGCGATGGAGAGCTCATTATGGACATCGCTCTTTAGTTTGAAGGTTTGGTGTAACAAGTGACCCACATGAAATGAGAAATTGACAACAACATGTAGGCCATGAACTTCTGATGGCACTATGTGAAAGCTGGGATCCTTTTACCACCATCTTTGGCTGTTGGATTGAGGGTGATTTCACATACGAGGCGGTATCCGAGTACATGCGCAACAAGGCCATGCGTCAGAGTGGTAGTAAGGTTAACGTTTTGGCTTATGGTGCATAGTACGGTGGCCCTGGAAATAACGTCTCTTTTCTTTTCAGTGGTAATGAAAGCAGTACCGGTGGAGGAAGATGCAATGGTGGTGGTGGAAAGGGTTCAAAACTTCTTGGAATGTGTCAAAACTGTGGTAAATTTGGGTATTGGGTACAAGGGTTTAGGACTGCCAAGAATGAAGCAGAAGATAATAATGGTAAGAACAAGGGTAAAGGAAAGGGCAAGGAGTAAAAATACATGATGGCTGAGAGCATGGCAACAAGCAAGGGAGTGGTACTACTCATGTGTAGATCCTATAGGTTTAACTTTGGTACAAACTACCACTCTCCAAGAGCAAAGGATGGGCTTATCTCCATGAGGGAATCCAATCATTACTTGAGGTATACCAATAGTAGCCTTGTCCATGTGGAAGGCAAGAGGGATAGGTTGATCAGCATCCACTTGATCAATGTTGAAGAAGACTTGAAGCTGGAAAACATTGTCAACATGGCATGTTTTGAGGAAAATATTGTTTTGTTGTGGAAATCACAACCCATGACATGACTCCGTCTTCACAGAGGAGGAGGGTGTGATTGTCAAGAACAAGGACATTAAGATGTCGTATCAAAAAGAAAGTCTTGTCGCACAGGTCCCAAGAGTTGATAGGTTGTACGTGTTAGAAACCAAGCACCAATAGAGAATTAACATGGGATATACAACAATTAAAGATGTTGGAGAGATGCTCCTCACCATGGCAGGAGTGACTCCAAAAAGGAACACCAAAAAGACAAGCTTTAATGGCTAAGTGGTTAATGGTGCCCACCTCTGGAGGCACAGGCCTAGGTTTAAATCCCAAAAGTTCAGTTTCTACCCTGCCTCAAGGGGGGTGAAAAATATATGCCAGGAAGCCAGGTCAAACTCTAGAATTCCTCCTTCAGGTTTGAGAAGGCCAGGTGAGGGTTCACAAAGGTGGCACACGATCTAGAAGGGATGACTTGTCCTACAAGGCATCTAGAGGTATCTTGGTCTTGTGGACACCTTCCCTCCTACTAGAAGCGAGTTGAGGAATGTAGGAAGGGGCAGAAGCTTCTAGAGGAAGGAAGGGATGCCTTCCTAGGTGGAAAAAGGTCACCCTACCAAAGGCCACTCTAAAAGCCATGAAATCTGCTAGGAAGCTCCATTTTGGCATGCTGTGGTGTTCTGGAAAGCTTAGATCAGTGGCTATAAAATGTAACTTCTTGTGAGCCTTGATCAAGGATTCATTCCCAGTCAATTCAGGCCAAAACTATTGTCTCACTCTCTGATAAGTTTTTTTCCATCCTTGGAACCAGTTGTCACCACAGTTTCAGTCTCTCCAAATACAGTTGGTGGTGTGAATCAGCCACTGCCAGGGACCCTCTAGGGTGCATACTCACCCTCAGGCCACCAAAGGGTTATGGGCCCACACCTCTAAGGGGTTTTATGCCAGCTTGAATTCATGCTTGTAATGGCAAGACATTGTAACCAGCAAGCAAGAGAGCAGCTGTACTGTCCTTGAGTTTGATGGGCCAGGCTTTGCCTTGTGGAGTTGGCAGTTTGAGGTCTTCCTCGACAACAAGGGAGTGCTTGAGCTTGTGAAGGGTGATAAGAGTGCTCCGCTGAAGGCTGCAATGGCTGAGGTGAAGGAGGCATACAAGAAGCGCAACAAAAAGGCGTTGGTGCTCCTTGTGTCTGTGTTATGCCCACCACAACTTGGGCTCATCCAAGGATGGACCCTAGCCGTAAACGCATGGTCAAAACGTTGCTCCATCTACCAGTCAAGCAACCTTACCAATCAGCTCTTCATCTTCAAGAGTCTCGTCACCCTCTGAGCCAACGAAGATGACAACATCATGGAGATGATGCAGTAGATTGAGTCACTCGCAACAGAGTGTGTGGCTGTTGGCCTAGAGGTTGACTCTCAGCTGCAAGCTATGACCCTCCTTCTGGCCTTGTCGGACAGTTTGAGTCTCGTGATCTTAGTCCTTGCTGGCTGGCGTTCGGACGAGCTGAAGTACCCAAAGGTTGCTGAGTATGTGCGCAATGAGTGGATGCAACGTGGCGGTTGAGAGAGTGCATGGGCATCAAGTTCAGCTTACACGATTCATCCTCGCAGTGGAATACAAGGCGACAAGTGGAAGGGTGCCAAACAGGGCACTAAGAAGGGTGACAAGAAGGGGGAGTGCTTCAACGGTGGCAAGGAGGGCCACTATGCGCGCAACTGCCCCAAGAAGAAGCGAGAGCGGTTGGAGCGGGGCGAGAACAAAGAAAAGCAGGCCCTTATGGCGTACAACTCCACAAACTTGAAGGATCGAGGAGTTGCCATTGACTCTGGATCAGGCCGCCACACGTAATGCAACAGGGCAACATTTGTTACCTATAGCGCCTTAGAGAGATGCATGACGGTAGTCAACAGCAGAACAGAGGTGGTCGCCGGTGAGGGTAACGTCCGCATTGAGTCCATTGTGGATGGCAAACCTGTCACAAGCACAATCTACAACGTGCTCCACATGCCCATCTTTGGGGCAAACCTGCTCTCCGTCAGCCGCCTTACCGACAAGGGACTTGAGGTGCTCTTCACAAACAAGGAGGTAGTCATTCGCAAGGAGGGAAAAGGCGAGGTCATTGCGCGCGCCAAGAAAGAGGACGAATTGTACCTGCTAAGCGTAAAGATCCTCGGCAGCCAGACGGATCCAACGCCGCCAATCTCGCAACCAAGGATGAAGGAGACCTGGACCTATGGCATCGCTGACTTTGCCATGTTTCTCCATCGACGGTGAAAGAGATGGCAAAGAGAGAGGTGGTGTGGGGTCTCCAAATCAGTGGCCATGATGGAACCAAGGAGACCGTGTGTGAGCCATGCGGTATCGGCAAATCAACGCGGGAGCTGTTTGTGGCAAAGGGGATGCGTGCATAAACAAAGTTGGCAGTGGTACGCATAGATGTGTGTGCACCACTTGAGAGCTCCATCCGCAGAGCTCGCTACTTCCTAACCTTCATTGATGACCACAGCTGCAAACTATACCTCTACCTTATGAAGTAGAAGAGCGAAGTCCTTGCATGCATGCAAGGGTTTGTGGCAGATGTGGAGCGGCAGACAGAGTTGAAGGTGAAGGCGTTGCAAAGCGATAACGGTGGTGAATATACAGGCTGCCCTTGGGTGGATGAAGAGCAAGGAGATTGAGTGGCAGACAACAACTCCACAATCCCCAAAGAAAAATGGCATCGCAGAGAGAGCGAATTGCACAATCCTTAACATGGTGCGATCCATGTTGAGTGACGCCGGCCTTCAACAACGGTGTTGGGCTGAGGCAACATGGACAGTGGCATACACAATGAACCTTAAACCGACAAAGCCGTTGAAGGACAAGGAGAGCAAGGCGTGGGAGACGCCACAAGAGGTGTGGAGCGGGAGGAAGCCGGCAATGGGTCACCTCCGCACGTTTGGTTGCATGGCACATGCGGTGGCGCAGGCATGTAAAGGGCGGAGCAAGCTGGACCCACAAACCCGCTGGTGTATTTTCCTTCGGTATAAGAGCGAAAACAAGGCGTAACGCCTCTTTGACCCAAGGAGGCAGGAGATTGTGCGGAGTCGTGATGTCACATTTGACGAGAAAAACCGTTGGATGGATGAGCAGGCAGGTCTCTCCAAAAGGGGGGAGTGGTTGCCACTCTTTGAGGGGGAGACGCCGGAGGACGTGAATGAGGGTGACGCCCTTGCAAAATCAATAGCCGGAGAGGATTGCGAAAAGGATGGGCGAGCGGCAAAACTCAGTTTGGCCAGTTTCGATGAGGAATCCAAAGCACCGGAGATGCACGTGGAGGTTGGGTGTGGACCAATGTCTCCAAGATCTCCAAGAGAGGGGGAGCAAGCGCTTGGAGAGGATGGCGACAAAAGGGGACAGCAACAACAACAACTGCCTCAAGAGCCCCGCACGAGTAGCCTTGTGCAACGAAGGACAAAAAGTTACGATGCCGACAAAGGCACATGGGCTGGGTCCGCACAAGCCTTCTTTATGCAAGAGGAGCTCAATCAGTGAAGGAGGTACTGCAGCGGAAGGATGAGGCTGAGTGGGAGGGAGCAACAGAATGTGAGGTTGTCTCCCACAAGGAGAACGATACTTGGGAGCTAGTTGACCGACCAGAGAGCGAGAAGATTATCGGCTTCGAGTGGATCTTCCGGAAGAAGCTCAGGAAGGAGGGATAAGTGGAGCGGTACAAGGAGCAGCTGGTTGCAAAAGGGTATGCCCAGAGAAAAGGGGAGCATTACGATGAGACCTTCACACCAGTGGCAAAGTTTGCCTCCATGCGCACTATCCTCTTGGTGGCAGCAGCAAGCGTCTACAAAATCCACCAAGTGGACATCAAAACTGCATTCCTCAATGGTGACCTGGACAAGGAAGTCTATATGGAGGTGCCGGAGGTTGTGGATGCACCACAGGGGAAGGTGTGCAGGCTTCGCAATGTGCTCTATGGACTTAAGCAAGCTCCGCTGATGTGGTACCTCAAAATGGACAGTTTAATTGGTGACCTTGGCTTAAAGCGCAGCGAGGCGGATCAGAGCGTGTACGTGCGTAAGCAGGTGGGGCTCCACCAAATTGTCGTCCTCTATGTGGATGACCTCATTGGTGTATCTTCGGATGAGGGGGAGCTCAAGAGCGTGAAGAAATTGCTTGGCAGCCGGTTGAAGATGAAGGCCATGGGCGAGCTTTATCACAACCTAAGAGTTTCCATCAAGAGGGACCGCAAAGTACGCATGCAGGAGATGGGGCAAGAAGAATATGTGGAGGAGGTGCTCCAGCGCTAGAACATGAAGGAGTAGAACCCCATCGGCATGCCTATGACAACGACATGTGAGCTGAGCCCGAGCATTGGCCCCAGCACGGAGGCCGAAAAAGAGGAGATGGCTAGAGTACTGTACCAGTCCGCAGTTGGGAGCACAATGTATGCCATGGTGGCAACGCCACCTGATCTTGCCTTTGATGAGGGATAAGTGAGCCGCTATGATGCTTATCCAGGGCCGCTACATTAGGAAGAGGTCAAGAGAATCCTCTCCTACTTGAAGGCGACGACACAGTCGCGACTTGTGTTTGGAGGAGGACCCTAGACTAACTCCCTTGACTTAGTTGGCTACTCTGACGCTCATTGGGCAGGTGATGATGATGATCGCAAGTCAACATCAAGCTATTTTTTTGTGCTTGGTGGTAGAGTAGTGTCTTGGGCAAGCCGGAAGCAGGACTGTGTGGCGCTATCCAACATTGAGGAGGAGTATACTGTGCTCACGGAAGCCGCAAAGGAGGCGCTATGGCTGCAGCGATTACTCAAGGAGATTGGGGTGCCACAAAAAAAAGCCAACGGCACTCAATGTTGACAACATGAGTGCCAATAGCCTCACCAAGAACTGTGTGCTATACCGGAGGACCAAGCACATAGAGATATAGCATCACTCTGCACGAGACCCTATTACAAAGGGTGATGCGGTGCTTGTGCTCTGCGGCACAAAGCACATGCTTGCTGATGCCATGACAAAGGCGCAACCCAAGGACAGGCATGATGCTAGTTGCATGGAGCTTGGGCTTTCTCAAGCCGCTTGAGCTGAAGGTTAAGCATGGAAGACTGCCATGGGTGATGCGCAAGGGGGAGATTGTTTGAGAGATGCTCCTCACCATCGTAGGAGTGACTCCAAAAAGGAACACCAAAAAGACAAGCCTTAGTTGCTTAGTGGTTAACGATGTCCACCTCTAGAGGCAGGGGCCCAGGTTCAAGTCCCACAAGATAAATTTCTGCCCTGCCTCAAGGGAGGTGAAAAATAGATGCCAGGAAGCTAACTCAAACTTTAGAATTCCTCCTTAAGGTTCGAGAAGGCCAGGTGAGGGTCCAGGAATTTGGCACACCTTCTAGAATGGGTGACTTGTACTACAAGGCATGTAGAG
This sequence comes from Penium margaritaceum, assembly GCA_023375785.1. NCBI lineage: Eukaryota > Viridiplantae > Streptophyta > Zygnematophyceae > Desmidiales > Peniaceae > Penium > Penium margaritaceum. The sequence continues at coordinate 31,082 of SZWC01008142.1, forward strand.
GTATCTTGGTCCTCTGGACGCCTTTCCTCCTACTAGAAGCAAGTTGAGGAATCTAAGAAGGGGCAGAAGCTTCTGGAGGAAGGAAGGGATGCATTCCTAGGTGGGAAAAGGACATTCTACCAAGGGCCACTCTAGAAGCCATGGAATCTTTTAGGAAGCTCCAAATCTGGCATGCTTTGGTGTTCTGGAAAGCTACGATCATTGGCTATACAAGGTCACTACTTGTGAGCCTTGATCAAAATTTCACTCCAAGTCAATTCAGGCCAAAACAATTGCCTCACATTCTGACCAGTTTTCTGCTATCCAGTTGCATCCACAGTTTTATTCTCTCCAAAAACAGTTGGTGGTGTGAACTAGCCACTGCTAGGGACCCTCCAGGGTGCACACTAACCATGAGGCCAACAAAAGAGCCCAAGTCTCTAGAGCCTGAAATTTGAGTACAAGACGTCACCATGGCGGCTGAATCCACCAAAGACACTGATTCTGAGATGTGGCACAGGCACATTGGCCATGTGGCTCACAGTACATTCCAAGCCATATAGCAACATGGAGTGGTTCATGGATGAGAGGGATGGAAGGCTAAGGATGATGAAAAGTATAAAGAGCTCTTTGAGCTGTGCCTCCAAACCAAGGCAAAAAGAAAATTTCATCTGAGCATAATGGGCAACAAGCGGCACCAATCTTGGACTTGATGCAGTAACATGTTTGCAAACCATTTAGCAATCTGTCTAGCAGCACAAGCAGGTACTTCCCAAATTTCATTGACGACCACAGTTTCAAGATGTGGGTCTATTTCATGAAGACAAAGGAAGAGGTCAAGGAGAAGTTTCAAGAATTTTGTTGGCATGGTAGATGGGCAGATGAGGAAGAAGGTCAAAGCTCTACACACAAAAAACAATGGTAAGTAGGAGGTGTGAAAAGGCTGGTTAAGCTAGCACCACATGAACCACTACGTGTGACATCCCCATAAGCCATGGCATGGCCAAGCGGATGACTTGGACTATTCTTTGCATGACACGAAGTATGCCCTTTGTGTCAACCAGCCTTAGGCAACGGACTAGAAAACAAGGCCGACACAATGGCACTTGTCGTCCACTCATAGTATTGCAACTAGGAGGAGATATCACCCCAAGAATCATGGTTCAACATTGAGCAGTTTATATGAATCACTTTCTTGCACTGTGCCCTTAGCCCATGGTCACTTTCGCAGGAGAAGCCAACTTGTAGGGCTTAGACCAACCAATGCTTCTTTTGTGTTTGCCTATGGTAGACAACTCTTTGAGGAATGTCAAAGGTAAGAACTATGATAAAAAACAAGCAACTAACGGGTTCTTATAGTCTTAGAGTCAGCCTCTAGACTAGGCGCGTAGTGACCCTTGGATGAGCTACTTTGGCAGCAATGTGGACTACATCATCTCCCCTGCCTACATGGCGTTCCCTATGACCGCCAAGTGGCGCCAGCCACAAGGGAGAACCTTTGAATGTTCTAAGATGTCTCTTAGAACCTTCTTGTCCCCCTTTTGATCACAAAGAAAATTAGTCACTAGGTTGGGATTTGACCCGGTGACCTCTCCCTCTAGAGACTAACCTTGGAACATCCATACCACAAGGAGTTGTCCTAGGTAGTGCTTGCTGGCTTTACTATCCAGTTGAGACCAAGGGGACTTGCTCCAAAGGAGAAGTGCATGCCTCCTCTATATGGACCAGTCTAAGGGAACTTACTCGAATGGAGAAGTACATGCCTAGTCCGTCCTATGCCTGTCCAAATGTCAGCTCTCGACAAGGGGCATATCAGGTCAACAAACTCTCCCTCGCACCTCTATCCATTTGCTTTGTGATATCTCCTCTCTCTAGCTCTCCTGGCCTTAGTCTTCCTTGGCTGCGTTGACCATACTCATGCGTCGGGTACCCGTAGAATGTATTTCGATGTCAAGGATATTGGTCATGCAATCTGCGAGCATCTTTTGGGTCTTCATGTATTCCAGGTCCACAATGTCTTTGGCGACCAGGTTGCATAAGTAGTAATACAAGATTTCAATGTGCTTGGTCCGCCGGGAGATGATGTCATCATGTGCTATTCTCATGGTACTCTTGTTGTCGATATGGGGTTCCGTTGCTTCCGTCTGTGGCAATTTCATTTTGGCAAGCAAACTCCGTAGGCACTGTCTCTCCTTGGATGCTTCATACAGAGTGATTGTATTCTGCCTTGGCAATAAAGAGGGAGACAGAATCTTTGGTTTTGCTTACCCGAGAGAGCACAACACCGTTCAAGGGGTAGACAAAGCCTGAGATGGAAGTTTTTTCATCGATTCTTCCTCCGCAGTTGGCGTCTATGTAGCACACTAGCCGTTGCGGGTTAGATCCCTCTTGGCCTCCAAACTGGAGTCCCATGTGTTGTGTCTTTTATAGATACCACATGATGCGCTTGACTGCTTGCCAGTACTGTGGCCCTGGATTGGCAACAAACCTTCTCACTTGTCCCATAGCATAGCAAATTCCAAGGCGTGTTCCTTCCATGGCATTCATGAGGCTGCCAACAGCACACTAGTAGGGAATGTTATCCATTTTACATCGTTCTCCTTTTGTACTAGGGCTCTTGGAGGAAAAACATCGAAGTCTGTTGTCATGGGTGTGCTCATGGGCTTCCAGTCCTCCATGTTGTAGCGCTAGAGGACCTCCATGATGTAATTGGTTTGGATCAGCTTGATGGTGCCCGCTGCTCAATTGTGGTGGACAGTTATCTGGTGGTAGAACTCAAGCGGACCCATGTCCATTATCTTGAAACTGTTGCTGCGATACGCCGTCAACTTGTTCAATAGCTCGACTGACGACAAGCAGATGCTCAGGTCATTCACATATAGTGCAACCAGCATCAAGCCTTGCTCATTCTCCTGGACATAGACACTAGGGTCATTCTGGCAGTGTGTGAAGATAAGCCCGACCATAAAGCCGTTGATCGCCTTGTACGACATCCTTGGTGCTTGTTTCAGCTGGTAGAGTGCTTTGACCAGTTTGCAGACCTTTTCCTTTGGAGCTTTCACTCCATTGGGCACTCCCATCAACACTAGTTTTTTTTAGCTTCTCATAGAGGAAAGCTGTCTTGACGTCCGTCTTGTGTACCACAAGATCTTTTGCGCTAGCGATGGCCAACATGGATCTGATGCAAGCAAAGGTGACGAAAGGTGAAAAGGTATCCTCTTACTATGAGCCTGCATGCTAGGAAAACCCCTTTGCCACAACTCTTGCCTTGTACTTGTAAAGAGTACCATCGTGCTAGAATGCTTTATGGAGTACCCAAATGTGACCCCACCATGTGCGCGTTTAGGAGCCTGGCCACCAGAACCCATGTTTCGTTCTCTTCAACTGATGTGATTTTGCTATCTAGTGCATTCTTCCACTTGGCCGCATCTAGCATGTTCATGGCCTCCGTTACGGTCACAAGGTCTCCATGAGACAAGCATGACCAGCTGAGTCTGATCCATTCCGCACTCTTTGCATCATTTTTGGGTGGAGGTTTCTTTTAGTGCTGCCTACGCCGGAGTGTTGCTGGTGGTGCTTCAAGGCTTAATTGCTTCTGTTGCTCTTGTGTTGCTAGTTATCCGTTGTTTGAGGAAGGGCCACCGGCATCAGAGTTTTACTCAGAGGCCTTGGAGGACTCAGACTCATTGTCAGAGTCCGTCACAAAGTCAGCCTGTACAGCCACTCGTCCTACAGCACCATCCTGAGTAGCACCATGTGCCATCTCACGTGCGTGATCACCTGACTTGAGCAACACAACCCAGTCCCTTGCCAAGTCTCCTTACATTAAACTTGACATGGCAGCTCCTGATGATATTTCTAGGCGCTTGGTCCCACAGCCTGTACGCCTTGTGTGAATTGATGCGCCAACCATTACATACTTGCAAGTGTGTGCAACCAGCTTGCCACTGCCTTCTCCTGCTTTGACCTTTGCCAAGGCGGTATAGCCAGAGACTCTCAAGCCTTTTTTGGCGTCCTGAGCTGGTTCTCTTGGTGCTTCTTACCACGCCTTCCAAGCGCGGCTGCCGGAGTGAGATTTACAAGATAACAAGCAGTTCGTGTGCTTCAGCCCATAAGCTAGGTGGGAGTTTGGCCTCAAAGAGCATGTTTTGTGTCATGCCGATGATAGTCTGGTTCATCTCCACGGCAACGCCATTGCTCTGAAGGGTCTAAGGTGTGGTGGTTTGGTGGTTGATGGCGTGTTGGATAAACTAGTCCTTGCATGCCTTGTACTCAATGTTGCACTGATATGCTCCTTTTCATTAGCTGCCATTTGGACATGCATAGGATGAACTAGGCATGCACTGCTCCCTTGGAGTAAGTCCCCTAAGACTGGTCCTGATAGACAAGGAATGCACTGCTCCTTTGAAGAAAGTCCCCTTGGTTTAAACTGGATAGTATAGCCAGCAAACACTACATAGGACAACTCCTTATGGCTTAGACGTTCTTGAGTTAGTGTGTGGAGCAAGAGGTCAACGTGTCAAATCCCAGCACATTGACTAACTTTATTTGTGACCAAAGTGGGGATAGGAAGGTTCTAAGATAAATCTTAGAACATTCCAAGGTCCCTCCTAGTGGCTGGCGCCACTTGGCGGTCATAAGGAGAGCCATGTAGGCAGGAGGGATGATGGAATCAATATTGCCACCAAAGTGGCTCATCCAAGGAGACAGTACGCGACTAGGCTAGAAGCTGACTCTTGGACAATAAGAACCTGTCAGTTGCCTGTTATTGAGTAGAGTTCTTACCTTTTAGGCTCATAATAGGCGTCTCCACTAGAGGCAGACACTAAAGAAGCATTGGTTGGTCTAAGCCCCAGGAGTGAGATCCTCGCGCGAAAGTGGCCAGGTGCTAAGGACACGACGCAAGGAAGTGATTCCTATGAACTGCTCAGTATGGAACCTTGGCTCCAAGTGTAATATCACCTCTTGGTTGCAATACAAAGAGAAGTTGCCGGGACCATTGTGGCGGAACCCGTTTTCTAATTGTCGCCTCAGGCAAGTTGACAAAGGGATTTGGGACCAGACTTACTAGTTGTAAGGCACGCTTTCACGCACTCTTTGGCCCTCTCTTTCTTGTAGCGCGCATAAGCTCCTTCATCTCCATCTGCTCCATCTCCTCCATCTGCTCCAGCGGCGGGTGCTTGCACTTAGCAAACAAGGACCAAGGATAAGCTCTGCCCTTAGAGGTACGACCCCTAGGCCCTAATTACAATAAGCTCTGTTCCTTGAGGCACGACCCTGGATTTGCTAGTGTGCGTTCTACTTTGTTTACAGGTGATCAACAACTAAGGGGTAAGCTATGCATCTGCACATTCTAAACCGGTACCAAAAAACAACCTACATCAGCCTACATCAAGCTCAACAAATCAGAGAAGGAGGGAAGCAATAAAGTAGTATGATAATATCCACGATGCTCACTCTCGACTAGGTCAACAGTGGGATGTCAAAGTACACACCGATAGGTTTTCCCTTGTGGAAATGGCAATTTAAGATTGTCATGAGGATGCATGTCTACTTGAAGATGTTCTCTGGAGAAGAGGTTGAGACTCCCAAAACATATGCTCGATATGAAGCGTGGATTGTTGGAAATGACATGGCTCGTGTGATTCTTGTGACATGAGTACATAACTCACGGCATGTCCACCTCCAAGGTATCATGCATGCATCAAGGGCTTATGAGAAGCTTGCATGTGTACACCAATCAACGGCTCTCGCAAATCTTCTCTTCATCCTTCAAAAGCTCATTTCAATAAGGGTGAGCAAGGGAGAGTCAGTTCCAGACTTTTTGATATAGTTTGAAGGAGTGTTACACCAAGTGACCCAACTGAACTGGGAAATTGACACCAACATGCAGGCCATGATCCTCCTCATGGCGCTACCTGAAAGCCAGGGTCCTCTGATCACCTTCTTTGGTGGCAGGAAGGAGGAGGATTTGTCGTATGAGGCAGTTTCCAAGTACGTGCGCAACAAGGCCATGCCTCTTAGCATTAGTGAGGCTAACGTTTCAGCCTATGTGGCACAATATGGTGGTTGTGGCAACAACTCCTTTTCTGGTCAGAGCAATGGCGGAAGTGGCGGCGGTGGAGGAAAAGGCAATGGTGGAGGTGGAAAGGGTTCAAAGCGTCCTGGAAAGTGCCATAACTGTGGGAAGCCTAGGCATTGGGCACGGGAGTGTAGGAATCTCAAGAAAGAATATGGAGATCATGGTGGTAGAAATGAGGGCAAATGAAAGGGTAAGAAGGAGTTGACACACATGATGGCTCAGAGCGTGTCAGCAACCAAGGGAGCGCCACTGCTCAAACGTGGAGCTTACGGGCTCAACTCTGGCACAAACCACCACCCTTCAAAGGAGAAGGATGGGTTCATCTCCATTAGGGACAATGAATGTCGGTTTGGGTGTGCCAACGATAGCCCTATCCATGCGCAAAGCGAGGGAGATAAGTTGAGGAGCATCAACGTGAATGGTGCTGAAAAAGACTTGAAGCTAGAGAACGCGGTTTTCATACCATTTTTTGCAAGAAACCTCCCGTCGGTGTCCAAAATCACTCACCACGACATGACGGTCATCTTCACGGAAGAGGAGGCCATGACTGTCAAGAACAAGGACCTCAAGATCTCCTATCCCAAGGAGATTCTTGTCACACAGGTCCCAAGAGTTGATGGGCTGAACGTGATGCAGATAAAGCCCGTTGATAGTACAAATGAGGGATATGCAGCGGCTGAAGAGCCCAAGTCTCAAAAGCCTGATACAACACCACAGGCTATCACCATGGCGGCCAACTCCACCAAAGACACACATGCTGAGCTTTGGTACAGGCGGTTTGGCTATGTGGTTGACAGAAAACTGCAAGCTATGAACTTCCAAGAAGTGGTTCATGGAATGGAGGGATTGAAGGTAAAGGATGAGAGAAAGTGCAAAAAGGTGTGTGAGCCATGCCTCCAAGGTAAGGCAAAAAGACAGCCCTTTGATTGTAATGGGCAATGTGCGCCAGCAATCTCGGACCTGATTCACTATCATGTGTACACACTATTCCGCAATCCCTCGAACAGCAGCAGCAAGTATTTCTTGACCTTCATCAATGACCACAGTTGAAAGATGTGCATCTACTCCCTCAAGACAAAGGGAGGGGTGCAGGAGAAGTTGCAAGAGTTTGTTGCAATGGTAGAGTGGCATACAAGCAAGAAAGTCATATGTGGTGAGTACGAGGCATGCAAAGGCCGGTTGAGCCAACATGGCATCAACCACCACAGCACCATGCATTACACCTCCCACATTAATGGCATTGGCCAGCAAATGAACCAGAGTATCCTCGGCATGACATGAAGCATGCTCTTTGACGCCAAACTCCCACCTGGCTTTTGGGCTAAAGCTGCAAGACTGCTTGCTTCCATGTGAATCTCACTCCGGCAGCCACACTTGGAAGGCGTAGTCAGAAGTAGCAAAAGAAGCAGCTCAGGATGCCACAGGAAGCTTGGTCAGGGAAGAAGCCAGATGCCTCACAATTGAGGGTCTTTGGATGTACTGCCCGGGCAAAGGTCCAAGTAGGAGAATGAAGCGGCAAGCTGGATGTACGCGCTCACAAGTGTGTAGTGGCTGGATACGACACTGCACACAAGGCGTAAAGGCTGTGGGACCAAGTAGCTAGAAAGCTTATGAGGAGCCAAGATGTCAAGTTTGAAGAAAGGACGCTCGACAAGGGAGAGTGGCGGGATCCTGTCCATGCTCTCAAATCAGGAGAGTGGGTTGTATTGCTTGAGTCTGGTGATCAAGCACCTAAGAACAAGCAGATGGTGCCGGTGAAGGATGGTGCTGCAAGGAGAGTGGTTGTGCAGGCTGACACAACAATGGACACTGACATTCAGTCNGCTTATGAGGAGCCAAGATGTCAAGTTTGAAGAAAGGACGCTCGACAAGGGAGAGTGGCGGGATCCTGTCCATGCTCTCAAATCAGGAGAGTGGGTTGTATTGCTTGAGTCTGGTGATCAAGCACCTAAGAACAAGCAGATGGTGCCGGTGAAGGATGGTGCTGCAAGGAGAGTGGTTGTGCAGGCTGACACAACAATGGACAATGACATTCAGTCTGAGTTATCTGTGGCCTCTCAGTCAAACTCTTAGATAAGTGGCTCTTCCTCAAACTAGAGATCAGTAGCAGCGCAGGAGCAAAATAAGCAACTAAGCCTTGAAACATCACCATCAACACTCCGGGGTAGTACGCGCCCTAAGAAACCTCGGCTCAAGTACGACTCTGAGAGTGCGGAATGGACTGGAGTCAGCTGGTCATGCTTTGCTCAGGGAGAACTTGTGACCGTCGTGAATGCTGTGAACATGCCTGGTGTAGCCAAGTGCAAGGAGGTAGTGGATAGCAAACTTGCATGCATTGAAGAGAACAGAACATGAGTCATGGTGAACACGCCCCCAAACGCGCACCTTGTGGGGTCAAAGTGGGTACTTCGGAACATGTGTAAGAACGATGGTACTATCGACAAGTGCAAGGCAAGAGTTGTGGCATAGGGGTTTCCTAGCATGCAAGCTTAGAGTACAAGGCGACCTTTGCGCTTTTCCTCACCTCTGCCAGCATCAAATCCATGTTGGACATCATTGCTCCAACAGAATTGGAGGTCCACCAACAGATGGACGTCAAGACATCTTTTCTCTTTGGGAAGTTAGACAAAGAAGTGCTGATGGAAATGCATGAGGGAGTGAAAGCTCTAGAGGGCAAGGTTTGAAAACTGGTAAAAGTACTCTACGGGCTGAAACATGCCCCAAGGATGAGGTACAAGGAGATGGAGGGCTTCATGGCCGGGCTCACCTTCACGCATTGCCAGAATGATCCTAGTGTCTATGTGCCGGAGAATGAGCAAGGCTTCATGGTGGTTGTACTCTGCGTGGATGACCCGATCATTTGCTTATCCTCAGTTGAGGTATTGAACAAGCTGAAGACAGATCTCTGCAATAGGTTCAAGATGAGGGACATAGGTCCACTCAAGTTGAGGTTAAGGCTGCACACCAAATCCTAGGATTCGTAAATAAGATTCGTGAACCCGGATCCGGATTCGGATTCGGGGATCCAAATCTTTCATCAGGATTTGATCTGGGATTTGGGGGTCCTTTTCCACTAGTTTCAACTTGGAAAACACAGTTTTATGTGGCAAACAAGAGGAGTTTTACTTGCCATATCTTGTAGGATTCAGAAACGATTCGTGAATCCGTAGGATTTGCGAGTCGAGATTCGGATTTGTGAATCAAAGCCAGACCTGGATTCGGATTCGTGAATCCAAATCCAATCTTAAATCCAGAAATCTTACCTGGTGTGCACCCTTAGTTGAGATGAGAGTGCCACAAACACAGGGAGATTGGATGACAAAGGCGCTTGACGGCGAATTGCACTCTGCAGGTACTCGAGGCATCGGTATGGTAAACGCAGCCGACGAAGAGTGAAGCCATGACTGCTGGAGAGGAGAGATCTCAGAGCTAATGGAAAAAGGTGCAAGAGAGAGTTTGTTGGGCTGATATGTTCCTTGTCCATAACTACTATTTGGATAGGCACAGGACGGACTAGGCATGCAGTGCTCCCTTGGAGTAAGTCCCCTAAGTCTTGTCCACATATACAAGGCATGCACTACTCATTTTGAGCAAGTCCCCTTGGTCTAAACTGGATAGTATAGACATCATAAACAACCTAGGACAATTCCTTGTGGCTTAGACATTCCAGAGTTAGCCTCCGAGTGAGAGGTCACTGGGTCAATACCTAGCCCAGTGACTAATTTCCTTTGTGACCAAAAGGGGGACAGGAAGGTTCTAAGAGACATCTTAGAACATTCCAAGTACCGCCTGATGGTTGGAGCCACTTGGCGGTCATAAGAAGCTCCACGTAGGCAGGGGGGACGATGCAATCAGACTTCCCCCAAAGTGGCTTATCGAAGGAGCCACTGCGTGCCTAGGCTAGAGGCTGGCTCTAGGACTTTAAGAACCTATTAGTTTCTTGTTATTAAGTATAGTTCTTACATTTGAGACTCCTTACAGAGTTGTCCACCACAGGCATACACTCAAGAAGCATTGAATAATCTATGCCCTAGGAGTTAGCTCCTTGCGTGAAAGCGACCAGGTGTTAAGGACATAGTGCAAGGAAGTGATTCCTATGAGCTGGTCAGTTTGGAACCTTGACTCTGAGGGTGAAATCACCTCTTGGTTGCAATACCAAGAGTGGTTGACGGGAACCATTATATCAGAACCCGTTCGACAGACCGTTGCCTGAGGCAGGTTGACACTCACCACTGTTCTCCGTGCGTAGTGCCTTGATCTTCTGACTTGTCTACTACTCTACCATGGTAACAAACAATTGCACCTTCTCCATGTCATCTCCTTTTGTCTTGAGGAAGTACATCCAGATCTTTCGACTGTGGTCATCGATGAAGGTAAAAAAATACTTGCTCCCAATGTTTGAAGGAGTGCAAAATGGTCTGTACATATTAGAGTGCATGAGGTCCAAGATTGCTGTCGCGCATTGCCCATTACACTGAAAGGGATTTCTCTTTGCCTTTTCCTAGAGGAATGGCTCACACAATGTCTTGCACTTTTCGTCCTCCTTGGCCTTGCATCCCTCCATCCCATAAACCACTTTGTGCTACTACATAGATTGCAGCGTGAATTCAGCCGCATGGCCAAATTTCCTGTGCTATAGCTCAGCATCTGTGCCTTTGGTGGAGCTGGTGGCCATGGTTCACCCTGTGATGCAACCTCAGGCGTTCGAGACTTGGGCTCTTCAATTGCCGGATATCCCTCATTTTAACTCTCATGAGGCTCTGCGAGTCATGAGACTCGCAGTACATAGAGCCCATCAACACTTGGGACATGTGCGACAAGACTCTCATTGGGAGAGGAGATCTTGATGTCCTTGCTCTTGACAATCAAGGCCTCCTCCTCAATGAAGACGACCGTCATGTCGTGGTCCGTGATTTTGGACACCCACAAGTGGTTTTCCTCAGAGGATGGCATGTAGACAACGTTCTCTAGCTTCAAATATTTTTCAGCACCGTTCACATTCATGATCATCACACGTGAAGTGATGTTCAGTGTCCCCAATGGAGTTGAATCCATCCTTCTCCCTTAGAGGGTGGTGGTTTATGCCAGAGACAAGCCCCTAGGCTCCACGCTTTTCCAGTACCATTCTCCTGGTTTGCGGCATGCTCTCAGCCATCATGTTGGTCAATTCGTTCTTATCCTTTCCTTTTCCCTCACTTCTACCACCATGATCTCCGTCTTCCTTTTTGAGAGCCCTGCACTCCTATGCCTAATGCCGGGGCTTGTGCCAGTTATGGCACCTCTCAAGACGCTTTGAATGTTCTCCATCGCCACCATTGCCTCTTTTACCATCGCTGTTGCTTATGCTGTCGCTCTCACCAGAAGAGGAGTTGTTTCCAAGACCAACGTACTGTGGGGATAGGGTGAAATGTTAGAGTCACTATTGCTACAACACATGGTCTTGTTGCACATGTACTTGGACACTACCTCATGCACCAAATCCTCATCCTTCCAACCACCGTAGACGGAGATTGGAGGATCCTAGTTCTTAGGTTGTGCCATGAGGAGGATCATGGATTGCATTTTGGTGTCGATTTCCCACTTCATTTTGGCCACTTCATGCACCAGTCCTTCAAACTGCAATAGGAAGTCCGGAATCAACTCTCCCTTACTCGCCCTTGTCGAAGTAAGCTTTTGAAGGAAGAAGAGGCAATTTGCAAGAGTCGTTGATTCATGTCCATGTGCAAGCGTCTCATAAACCTTTGATGCATGTGTCATACATACGAGGTGGACATGGTGTGACTTTTGCAGGGATCGCAAGCGCTATGTCATTTTTTGAGATGGCACTTGCATTCCTTGTGACATCTGTGCATGAGGCACAGCATGTTTACCTACAAGGTATCATACATGCATCGAAGGCTTTGATGTTCAAATTCCCATCTTGCTTCTGAGCTGACACTGCAAGAACTTCTTGCTATCACATGAATATCACTCTTGTAGTTGGACTTGGAAGATGTGGCAAGAAGCCACAACACAAGCAGCAAAGACGCCACAAGAGGCTTTGTAAGGAAACAAGCCAGACGCCTCATACTGAAGTGTTTTTGGCTGCAGTACATGGGCAAAGATCCAAGCAAGAGAAGGACTTGGCAAGTTGTATGGACGCGCTGGTAAGTGTGTAATTTTTTGGCAAGACATTTCAAAGAAGGCGTACAAGCTGTAAAACCATGTAGTTGGAAAGCTCACCATAAGTCATGACGTCGAGTTTGATAAGATGACGCTCACGAAGAGAGAGCTTGTCGATCCTACCCATACTCCTACCAATGAAATGGGTTGTATTGCTCAAGTCAAGTGATCAGGCACCTGATAACTGGCAAATGGTGCAAGTAAAACAAGATGGTGGTGTAGCTGGGAGAGTGGTTGTACGAGGTGATACATGGACGAACCGTGCCACTCAATTTTTGTCTTTCCAGGCCTTTGAGTTGGACTCTGAGGTGAGTGGCTCTTCTTCAAAGAACAAATCATCAGGAGCAAAAGAGAAATAGAAGCAGCACAGCCTTGAAGCACCGCTAGTATTACTACAGCAAAATACGCGCTGGAAGAAACCTTTCCATGAAAGCAATGCTAAGAGTGTACAATAGACCGTGCTCAGTTGGTCATCCTTGGCTTAAGGAGAGCTAGGTGATTGTAGTGGAGGCTATGAACATGCTTGATGCAGCAAGGTGGAAGAAAGTTGTGGATAGCAAACTTGCTTCCATTGAAAACAAGAAAACATGGATTTTGGTAGAAATGCCCTCAAATGCCCATGTGATAGGATCAAAGTGGGTACTTTGGAAGACGTTTAATCAAGATGGGTCTGTTGACAAGTATAAGGCAAGATTTGTGGAAAAGGGGTTTTCCGAGCATGTAGACTTAGGGTACAAGGAGACCTTTGTGCTTGATTTCACCTTTGCTTCCATTAGATCCATGTTGGGCATCGTTGTTGCAAATGATCTGGAGGTCCACCATGTGGATGTGTAAACAGCTTTCCTCCATGGGAAGCTTTATAAAGAATGCATATGAAAGTGACTAAACGAGTAAAAGCTCAAGAGGGCAAGGTTTCTTCACTAGTCAGAGCACCATACGGGCTAAGACAGCCCCCAATGATGTAGTAGAAGGAGATAGATGGCTTGATGGCTAGGATCACCCTAACACACTACGGAATTGTATTTGTGTCCACGTGTAGAAAGATGAGGAAGGCTTGATGCTGGTTGCACTATACGTGGATAACCTGTAAGTTGTTGAACAAGCTCAGGACAGATCTCAGCAGCATGTTCAAGATGAAGGACATGGGACATCTTGAGGTTTACCTTTGGATAGTCATCCACGGCTATTGAGCAGTAGGTACCATCGAGGTGAACCATACCAAGTACATTATTGAGGTCATCAAGCGGTACAACATGGAGGTTTCCAAGCCTATCAGTTCACCTTTGATAACAGACATCAAGTTCTCCTCCTACACGGGACCGAGCACCGAAGCTGAGCAGTGTAAGATCAAGAACATTCCCTACCATTCTGCTGTTGGTAACCTTACTTATGCCATGGTAGGTATACGCCCTGATATTTTCTGTATTGTGGGACAACTGAGCCGGTTTGTGGCTAATGCACGGCCACACCACTGGCAAGCGCTAAAACACATCATGTCTTATACACAGAAGACACAACACATGGAAGTCTTGTTTCAAGGCCAAAAGGGATCTTACTTGTTACGGCTCTTGTGCTATTGCTACGCCCTCTAGGGAGGAAGAATTCATGCCACGAAGTCCATCTTGGGCTTTGTGTGTCTTTGAACGGTGGTGCAATCTAATGGGTAAGCACAAAGCTAGACTATGTCTCCCTCTCTATCGGAGAGGGAGAGTACATTGCTCTGTCAAAAGCATGCAAGGATACATAGTGGCTATGCAGCTAACCTGCTTAGATGAAAGTACCACATATAAAAGTAACAAAGGTACGCATCAACAACAAGAGTGTCATGAAAATGGCACAGGATGACATCGTCTCCTGGCGGACCAAGCATACCGACATCTGGTACCACTTCTCACCTGACCTGGTTGCAAAGGAGATTATGGACCTAGAATACGTGGAGACCAAGAAGATGCTTGCGAGTTAATTGCATGAAAAAGGCGCTAGATACTAAAATCAATTCTGCACGTATTTGAGGAATTAATATGGTCAACGTATCCAACAAAGACAAAGGTCAAGATAGCTAGAGAGAAAATGTTTCTTACAGTAAGTAAAAAAAGGTGGGAAGGATATTTTGTTCATCTAATACGCGCTTCCTCCATAGCTGATATTTAAATAGGCACAGGACCGGCTAGGCATGTACTGCATCCTTGGAGTATGTTCCCTAAGTGTGGTCTAAGTATACAAGGCATACAATACTCCTTTGGAGAAATTCCAATTGGTCTCAGTGGATAGTAACGCCAACAAGTACTGCCTAGAGCACCTCCTTATGGTTAAGATGTTCTGCAGTTGGTTTTTGGAGTGAGAGGTTACTGGGTGCAATCCTAGCCCAGGGACTGATTTGCTGTGATTAAAAGGGAGATATGAATGTTTTAAGAGACATAGAAGGATATTCTAAGGTCCTTCCTAGTGGCTGGCGCCACTTGGCTGTCATAGAGAGCTCCATGTATGCAAGGAGGATGATACAATCTAGATTGTGCCTCATCTAAGGAGCCACTATGTGCCTAGGATGGAGGCTGGCTCTAGGACTACAAGTACCCATCATTAGTGTGTGACACCTTGCAGTTCTTACCTTTGAGACCCCTCACTGAGTTAACCACCAAATGAAGACACTAAAGAAGCATTGGTCTAAGCCGGAGAAGTTAGCTCCTCGTGCAAAAGTGGCCAAGAGATAAAGACAATGTGCAAAGAAGTGATTCATATGAACTGCTCAGTATAGAACCATGATTCTGAGGGTGATATCTTACAGTTTATACACTAGGAGAAAATGGCATGTACCATTTTTTGGTCTTCTTTTCTAGTTTGTTGCCTCAGGTTGGTTGACATTTATAGCACAATATATGGGCTTTTAGTCCCATATGCTCGCTGCTCTAGATCCAATCATCTGTACTCATAATCACTATGCTAAAACCCCATGCACGAGAGCATCCCCTCCAACATTTGGTTACAAGCTTGCAACACTTACTTGAACTTGCATGTTGTTTTCTACAGCTTACTATCCCTATGATCGTGGCCATCCGTAAAAAAAACCATCTGGCTACTCCATATAGATTTCCTCCTCAAAATCATGATTAAAGAATGGATTCTTCACATCCATGTGGTCGACTTCAAGTTTTTCAACTACTGCATAAGTCAGACGAATGCACATAAAGGCATCTTTTGCAATTAGGGTACATGGTTTTGTGTTGTCGATGCCTCCTGGTACAAATAGACATTTGCAACCAGCCATACCTTGTATGTTTTTGGATGCATTTGTTGATCTGACATGCCCATTGTGCGTTGCAAAAGTTTGGACGGGTACAAGACTGGCTAGGCATGCACTCCCCCCCCCCCCCCCCCCCCCCCCT
>SZWC01008142.1:46693-81804 GCA_023375785.1 Penium margaritaceum
CCACCTCAGTAAGTTATATTTCTGTCCAAAACAGTGACATGAAGGTTTTGAGAGATGTATCTGAACTTTCCAATGTTTTTCTTGGTGGATGGTGGCACACGGCAGTCAGAAAGTGTACCATGTATGTTTTGGGATGATGCAATCAGATTTCTCCTAAGATGGCTCATCAAAGGAGCCACTATGCGCCTAGGATAGATGCTGGTTTAAGGACTTTAAGTACCTGTAACTTGCTTATGGTTTATAACAGTTCTTATCTTAACAGAGTTTTCCACCAGAGGCAGACACTAAAGAAGCATTAGAGTGGGTCTATGTATCACGAGTTAGGTTAGGAACTAATGACATAGTACAAGGAAGAGATACGTAGGATCTGCTCCATGTTGAACTGTGATTTTCAGGGTGATATCTCCTTGTAGTTGAAATACTCGTTGGAGCCATTGTCCATTATCACCAAACTAGTGGAGGTCGATAACATAAAAGTTATCAACCCAAAGTCATAGCAATTCATATCCCTTCATATGTATAGGACATGGGCTTAAAACTTGGACTATTCACATTTTTCAACCAGATACTTCCAATGGTGAACTTAACTTGACAATTAAAGCAAGCATCTTGTAGCTTCCTGGAACTTGCTTGTATGGACCTAACATTGAGGTAGATGGCTAAATGTCGAGCAAGTCTGATATGTGGTGTCTTCTTAAGATAGCGCACGATACGCTTCATGACTTGCCAGTTTTGTAGACTCTTATTAACACCAAAACCCTTATAACATGTCCCACAATATTGCCAATATCACGGCGTCTTCATACCATGGCATACATGAGACTGCTAATTGCAGACTTGTATGGAATATTCTCCATATTAATTCATTGTGATTTTGTACTGGGACTCATGGAGGAGCAGAGTTTGTAATCTGTTATCACAGGTACACCGATGGGCTTCCAATCCTAAATGTTATAGTGCTTCAAGATCTCCAAGAATAGTTGGTGGTGTGAACCAGCCATTGCTAGGGACCCTCCAGGGTGCACACTCACCCTCAGGCCAACAAACACTACCTATGACAACTCCTTGTGGCTTAAACATTCCGGAGTTAGTCTGTAGAGCGTGAGGTCATTAGGTCAATTCCCAACCTAGTGATTAACATTCTTTGTGATCACAAGGGGGACAGGAGGCTTCTAAGAGACATCTTCAAATATTTGAAGGTCCTTCCAGGTGCCATGCCACTTTGCTGTCACCGGCAGTACCATGTAGGTCGGGGGATCATGTAATCGAGATTGCCCCAAAAGTGGCTCATCCAAGGAGCCACTGAGCGCCTAGGCTAGAGGCTGGCTCTAGGAACATAGATGCATACAGTTGCCAGACATTGATTACAGTTGTTACCATTGAGACTGCTCATAGATTTGTGCACCAGAGGTAGACACTACATAAGCATTGGTTGGTCTAAGCCTCGGGAGCTGGCTCCTTGCCCAAAAATGACCAGGTGATAAGTACATAGAGCAAGGAAGTGATTCCTATAAAGTGCTTATCGTGGAACTGTGATTCTAAGCGTGATATATCCTCCTGATTACAATAATGGGAACGGACGGCAAGTCCCATTTATTGTCCGTTGCCTCAGGCCGGTAGACAAAGGGTTATGGGGCTTCACTAACTAGTATTAAGGCACGCTTTTGCGTGCTCTATTACCCTTTCTGTCTTGGAGTGCGCATCACCTCCATCAGCTCCATTTGCTCCATATCCTTTTTCAAATCCAATGCCAGGTGCTTAAACTTAGCAATCAAACGCCAAGGATAAGCTATGGCCTTGCAAGTACGACCCTTGAGCCCCAATCAATGTAAGCTATGCCCTTGGAGGCACGACTACAGGTTTGCGAGAGTATGTTCTTCTCTCTTTGCGGATGTTCATGGTAAAAAGGTAAGAAACGGGTCTGCACCTTCTTAACGAGTAGCAAAAAATAGTCTACATCAGCCTACATAAGCCTCAATGAAGCAAAGAAGCAGAGAATCAGAGAAGTAGTATGACAATACCCACGACGCTCACTCTTGAGCAGGTCAACAAAAGCATGTCAAAGTTCACGGGGATAGGATTTTCCTTATAGAAATGGAAATTTGAGGTTATCATAAGGATGTGTGGCTACTTGAAGATGTTCCTTGAAGAAGAGGTTGAATCTCAAAAAACAGATGCTCGATATGAAGTGTAGAGTGTCAAAAATCACATGGCGCTTGCAATTCTTGTGACATTAGTGCATGAGTCACAGCATGTCCACCTCCAAGGTATCACACATGCATCAAAGGCGTATGAAAGGCGTGCACGTGTACATCAATGAACGGCTCTTGCAAATTCCTTCTTCATCCTTCAAAACCTCATTTTGATGAGGGTGAGCAACAAAGAGTCGATTCCCGACTTCCTATTGCCGTCCCACAGATTGGTATTGCAAGTGGCCAAAATGACACCACTATGCAAGCCATGATCCTCCTTATGGCGCTACCTAAAAGTTGGGGTCCTCTGATCACCGTCTTTGGCAGTTGGAGAGAGAAGGATTTGACGTACAAGGATGTGTCCGAGTATGTGCATAACAAGGCCATTGTTGCACCGGTAATAAGCCTAGCATTTCAGCTTATGCTACACAGTACGGTAGCCGTAGCAACAAGTCCTCATTTAGTCAGAGCGGGAGCGCAAACGATGGGGGTGGAGGAGGAGAAAATGGTTGTAATGGAAAAAGTTCAATGTGTCCTAGTAAGTGCAATAACAGTGGCAAGTCTGGGTATTAGGCACGGGAGTGCAGGGCTCATAAGAAGGAAGACGGAGATCATGGTAGTATGAAGGAGGGTAAAGGAAAGGGTAAGAAGGAATTGATGAACACAATGGTTGAGCTTGTGCTTGCAACCAAGGGTGCGGCACAACTCAAGCGTGGAGCCTACAAGCTCGACTCTGGCACAAACAACCACTCTTAAAAGGAGAAGGATGGGTGCATCTCCATTGGGGACACTCAATGTGTGCCAACGGCAGCCTTGTCTATGCGCAAGGTGAGGGAGATAAACTGATCAGCATCAATGTCAAAGGTGCTAAAAAACGCTTAAAGCTAGAGAACGTTGTCTACATGCCGTCTTTTGTGGCTAACCTCTTGTCGGTGTCCTGAATAGCAGACCACAAGGACAAGCTGCAAGACTTTGATGCCATGGTAGTGCGGCAGACAAGCAACAAGGTCAAGCCACTACGTACGGACAATAGTGGTGAATTCGAGGCGTGCAAAGGCTGATTGAGCCAACACGGCATGAACCACCAGACCACATTGCCTTTCACTCCCAAGAGCAGTGGCGTTGCCAAGAAGATGAAAAAAACTATCATGGGAATGACATGAAGCATGCTCTTTGACAATAAACTCCCACCTTGCTTCTAGAATGAAGCTGCAAAAACTGCTTGCTACAGTGTATCTCACTCCGGCGGGTGCGCTTGGAAGACGTGGGAAAAAGCAGCAAAAGAAGCAACTGAGGACGTCATAAAAGGCTTGGTGGAGGAAGAAACTGTTGACCTGATGTTGTCCTTGTCCATAGCTGATATCTGGATAGGCACAGGACGAACTAGGCATGCACTGCTCTTTGGAATAAGTTCCTTAAAACTGGTCCAGATAGACAAGGCATGCACAGCTCCTTTCGAGCAGGTCCCCTTGGTCTAAACTGGTTAGTATAGCCAGCAAACACTACCTATGACCACTCCTTGAGGCTTAGACGTTCTAGAGTTAGTATCTAGAGAGAGAGAGTTCAATGGGTCAAATCCCAGCAAAGTGACAAACTTTCTTTGTGACCAAAGATGGCATATGAAGGTTCTAAGAGACGTATTAGAACATTCCAAGGTCTCTCCTAGTAGCTGGCGCCACTTGGTGGTCACAACGAGCGCCATGTAGGCAGGAGGGATGATGCAATCAACATTGCTCCCAAAGTGGCTCATCCAAGGAGACACTTTGTCCCTAGGCTAGATGCTGGCTTTAGGACTATAAGAACCTGTTAGTTGCCTGATGGAGGAGAGAGGGAGCCTTGGAGAAGCGAGCATTTGAGACTGAAAGGACATCAATTATGTTGAAGAATGGTTATTGAATCACTAAAAATGATGGAGTACACATAGAGCTAGACCTTGGACAAGTCAGTCCTATCACAAGCCGCACCACTTAGCCATGGGGGCGAAGGCTCATACACTAGAGTCCATAATCTCACACTAAAGAGGAAATCAGCCTAGTAATCAGGCTGACCTCTTATACACAACCTAGAGATCTAGAGAATGCTCGCATGGAATACTCCTAAGTGTCACAGAATCCACAATCCCATGGAGAATCCTTGTGTGTCCATGACTAGCATAGAAGGATCTCACCTCACATAAAAAGTAAAGAGAGGTAACATTTTTCCTTGTCAGCTCACTACGACAAGACAACCCAAGAATCTAGGACCCTTTTGGATATTTCTCCGATCACGTCTTGACCTTGGATCTCTTGCCTTTTCATTTTCTTAGGCTAAGGCATGGAGCCATCACCCATGATCACCTAGACATCGCCGGTCCATGACGTCATAAAATTTGAAAATCCATACCTCAATTTGACCATTCAATCATCTTGAAACGTGGACAGTAAAAATCTTGAAACCTGATTGTTCCAATGGTGAGGTCATACTAACAATCCGATTAGGAATCCAGTAGTTTATTGGAACTTGCTGGTGTGTACCTGCAACTGAGCCGGATGGCCCATTTTCCAACAATCGCCAACTTTGTCGTAGTCAAAGTGGAATGAGTCCACATACCCTCATGCAAAAATGCTGAGTCTTACAGGTCACTGGCTTGGTACAGAAATCATCAACTTGCCTGCTGGTTGGAGTGAATTCTAGCTTGATAGCACACTCCTCCAGCAGGTGCCTAAGAAATTCATATGCAATATCAATGTGCTTGCTGCATTCATGGTGCTCACGATTCTTGGCAAGTGCGATTCCGCTCTGGTTGTCAATGTGTACAGGAACACAAAGTGTTGCTCTGCCACTTGTCTTGCCATGAGACGTTGGAGCGAAACTATTTCTTTTACTCCAAAGCTGAGAGACACGTACTCAGGTTCTATGCTTAAGGTGGCTATAACCACCCATTGCAAGATGCACCACCTTATGATACTTCCATTCTGGAGGAACACATGTCAGGAGATGAGCTTTTGATCATTAGGGTTTGAATTCAAATATGTGTAAGTGTAGCCAATGATGCTGTTATTGGTTTTGTCGTCGGTGATATTGATGTTGATGGTTTGAGCAAGGAAGCAGAAGATCCAGTTCACCGCTTTCTTGTGCTCTGGTCTAGGATTTGTCACTTGGTGGCACACGGCACTCACAGCCTGTGTGAGGTCTGGCCTGGTTGCCACCATTAGGTACATGAGACTGCGGCCGGTGCTCTAGTACTTTTGTAGCTCAGCTGCATCTGCTTCTCCACTAAAGCTTTCAAGGTTCTGCTGCGTTTCAAGCTACATGTTGATGGATTTTGCTTCGGCCATGCCAAAGCGTTGTAGTACGTCCTTAATGTAGTTGCTCTATTGTAGCAAGAGAGAGCGTGAGTTGCGGTCACGAGTGATCTGGATACCGAGGAAGCATGATGCCTCTCCAACCATTGACATCAAGAAGCACTCTTCCATTGCCTCCTTGAACTCCTGTAGTGCAAACATGCAGTTGGAAAGGAGGAGCATGTTATCCACAAACAATGATGATGAGCAGCTCATGACCATGCTTGAAGCGATAGACGTTATCATCACACTGGTTGCGCTCAAAACCCATGCAACGTAGCGTCCTATCCAACTTCTTGTTACAAGCACGCGATGCTTGCGTGGGGCTGTAAAGCGACTTCTGCAACTTACAACCCAAGTTCTTCTAGTCATCCGTATTGGAACCTTACGACTGCTCCCTGTACATTATTTCCTCCAAATCATCCTTCAAGAATTTCATCTTGACATGCATGTGGTGAACCTCAAAATCATCAGCTCATGCATAAGAGAGGAGTGTACACACATAGGAAAACATTGCAACAGGGACAAAGGTTTCTATGTGGTTGATGCCGTCCTGCTACAAGTAGCCG
Organism: Penium margaritaceum; assembly: GCA_023375785.1. Taxonomy (NCBI): domain Eukaryota; kingdom Viridiplantae; phylum Streptophyta; class Zygnematophyceae; order Desmidiales; family Peniaceae; genus Penium; species Penium margaritaceum. Next base: position 52,778 of record SZWC01008142.1, read on the forward strand.
TTGGCAACCAGCCTCGTCTTGTACTTTTGTAGATTGCCATCGACTCCTACTTCTTCTTGAACATCTAGTAACACTTTATCACCTTGCTCCTAGGTAAAAGGCTAAATCAGTTCTGTTATGCCATTGTCAAATTGCAACTGTATCTCATGTAGTACAGCTTACGTCCAATCCGCTGCATCTGGTGCAGCCATGGCCTCTTTGTATGAAGTTTGCTCATACGAATCTGCTACAACTGGGACATTCATTTATTCTTGTTGCTGTAGCATCCAAAAACAACTTTGCTCAATAGGCTTGTAGCACACCCTTAGAGGGTATATGCGACATTGTGCTAGAGTGTTAGCACACAGCTGGCATAATGCTGCCGGCACAACCGCTGCTACTCGTGGTAATCCATCTTCATTCTTTGCTTCTGCCGATAAGGCCAATGTATGCACTGCATCAGACATGGAAGAGCGGACTAGTTCTCCCACTCTCATGGTGTCGGAAGGATTAGGAGGGACTGGATCCGGAGGGATTTTTGCTCACACTCCCTTGTTAGCTGCAAGTTCTGCTGTGTGTTCACAAATGATGTTGGTTTTGATGACGTTACCTTTGTTGAAAACTACATCCCCGGAAATGATGACGTTGCTAGTATCCCTCTCATAGTGGCGATACGCCTTGGTGGCTACATCATAGCCAATAATCATCATGTGTGTGCTCTTCTCCTCCCATTTCTGTCGCCTCATGGCACATTCATGTGCGCTAGGCTACCAAATGATCGTAGATGATCCATGCTTGGCTTCTTGAAACACCATGCCTTGTAAGGAGTCATTTGCTCCAGCGCCTTAGTTCTATTACAGTTTTTTGTTTATATCGCAGTGCTCACTGGTACGGCCCAAAAGTTGTATGAGAGCCAAGCTACGTGTAGCATGGAGTGTGCTCACTCAACAATGGTGCAGTTTGCACGTTTTGTTACATTGTTCAGCTACGGCAAACACGACGCGGTATGCTGTGCCTTGATGCAGGCTATGCGAGGTAGTCCTTTAACTCTTTTTTCAGGTACTCTACACCACCATCGTTGCGTACCACCTTGATTTTCTTACCAATCTAGTTCTCCACCATTGCCTTGAACTCCTTGAACCTGTCAATGCATTGGTCCTTGGGGGATAGAGATCACACAACAGACTAATGACTGAAACCATCAATGAAGGTCAGAAAATACCTGGAGCCTCTTAAGCACTAGGTCTGCATCGGGCCATACAAGTCTACATGGACCACCTGCGGCACCTCCTTTTTGTACTCCCATGCTCCAAGAACTGACTTGCAATGCTGCTTCACCTACAAGCAGCAGATGCACAACTACAACTCAAAGTTGGAAATTGTGGGCAAGTCACACACCATCTACTTCCCTTGAAGCTACTATAAAGGTGCGAATGCTGATGTAGCCATAGCACACATGCCAGCTCCCGTCATCTGTCGCATGAACCACTGTTGCAAGACTCTGCTCACAGGGGATCTTGGTTGCCCTTAGTGGGCGGTACATATCACCTTCCTTCTTTGACCTGGCTAGCTCATCTCCGGTTTCCTTGTCAAGGATGAAGCCATAGTCATCTTCAAAGATGAAGCTCTGTCCTATGTTGGTGAGAGAGGAGACAAAAGAAGGTTGAACGCAGCATGAGGTACGTACAACACGTTGTGGAACAATCCCTCTTTAATACCACATGGGGTCTCTAACCAAAATGCCAGAATTCTTATTCCCTTAGCATGCACCACCCAATCATCACACAAAGTAATAGGGCAAGGGAAAATTGACAGTAAATGCGAGAACCACTCCTTGAGGCGCGTCAACCTCTTGGTGCGCCTTGAGTCCTTACACCATGCCAGTTATGCCTTTTCCACCTGTGACATGTCTGACTTTTCCATAAAGAAGAGGTCGTACACATCCTTCTCCATGTTTATGTTGCCAAATGGCGCATGACAGTGTGGTTCTGCTATTACTGCTGCTGATGTTGTTTTGACTGCTGCTGCTACTACTGCCGTGAAGGCTACTACTTTTNCAAAGTAATAGGGCAAGGGAAAATTGACAGTAAATGCGAGAACCACTCCTTGAGGCGCGTCAACCTCTTGGTGCGCCTTGAGTCCTTACACCATGCCAGTTATGCCTTTTCCACCTGTGACATGTCTGACTTTTCCATAAAGAAGAGGTCGTACACATCCTTCTCCATGTTTATGTTGCCAAATGGCGCATGACAGTGTGGTTCTGCTATTACTGCTGCTGATGTTGTTTTGACTGCTGCTGCTACTACTGCCGTGAAGGCTACTACTTTTTGAGTTGCTGCAGTGACTGCTGCTGTTGCTGCTCCTGCTGGTCCCTCTTCAACTTGAAGCACCCTTTCTTATAGTACCACTCTTTCAGGCTGTAGTGACATTGGCCTTTCTTTTTGCTTCTCTGTTGCCCTAACTGCTGCTGCTGTTGGTTGCGTAAGCCCATGGCCACAAAAGCTGCTTCATTGCTGCTGTCGCCACTACGCTTTGCTGCATTTGGACATAGTTCTACCTGTACCAGGTGTGTGTAGATGAAGTCGAGGTCGAAAGTCGGCTGAGACTGAAGCATCTCTTGCACCGTGGTGTAGTTTGTTGGGAGTCCCCTCTGGAAGAGGAGAATGAAGCGCGTCTTGTCCACACGGTTGCTAACTAGTTTCAGCTACTTCGCTAGCTTTGTTCCCCTGTACAAGTACATATCCATCCAAGTACCATCCTACATATTGAACGCCATCATCTTCCCCTCCAAAAGCATGGGAAATACATGGTCTTTACTCTCATACTTCTTGCACAATGCATCCGACCCCTCCTTTGCACTAGCCTTGTCACTCGCGTACTGAAGATGCGGGTTTGACATGGTGTTGACAAGCAACCTAAAAGCCAACATGTCCTTCTTTTTCCATTCCTCATGTGCCGCTGCTATAGTTGTAGATGAATTTGCATCTGCTGCACCTTTCTACACCATCTTCCCCACCACCACATATGCTATGGTGATGCCCTTTCCTCGTAGCTTAGGCCCCTGCTCCACTCCGCTCACTACCTCCCACAAGCCCCTGTCCTCCAAAGGAAGGCAGGTATGGATCTTCCAAAACGTGAATTTGGCGCGTCCTTCCAGCCTCTCCAAGGGTTGGGCTGCTGTCTCCATGCCTGCTGTTGCCATTTTCATGTTTGGTGATGCTAAACGCTGTCCTTGAGTGGCGAAGCTACCCTTGCTTCTGGTGTTGCTTTTGCCTATAAACTATCTGATATAAAATGAGCTATAGAGGCATGTGGACTATAATTTGGAAAAACGTAGCTACCACTGGAAAGTTCAGCTCAACCCCTATTCAGATGGCACCATAAAACAGGATCATGAACAGAACATTTTTTAGACATATGCATTTTGAAAACAGGGTATAGTGCTGCTGCTACTCAAGCTCAGACCAGCCAACTTGTAAATGAATTTTCTCCAAAACGTAGCTATGGAATGCAGATGTTTTTGCACCAATGGAAATTTTAGGAAAAATAATTCAATTCACATGTGCTAATTTCTAATTTTGAGAAAGAAACAAGAGAGTTATGGTCATCACAAGGCGACTGTCTTACAAATAGAGAAGAGCATAGCCCTGGTCGGCCTCGTTTTGAGCATAACTCTCCATCAGACAATTGGATCTTCATGATTGCGGGCTCGTTGCAAATCTCATCTTTGGAACTTGAAGATCCATTGGTTGATTGTCAAATTTGGCTAAGAATTGATCATAATCTGTCACTATCAATGTGATGGCATGCGCTGGCTGAAAGGGGCAAAATGTGGCTCTGATGCCCAAAAGATGGAACAAGAAGAGAGAGAAAGCCTTGGAGCAGCGAGTATGTGGATTGAAAGGGCATCAAGTGTGCTGAATATTGGTAGTTGAATCACTGGAAAGGATGGAGTACATGTAGATCTAGAGCTTGGGCAAGTCAGCCCTCTCACAAGCCACACCACTTAGCCATGGGGGCTAAGGCTCACACACTAGAGTCCATAATCTCACACAAGAGACAATGTCAGCCTACCAATCAGGCTCACCACTCACACAGGACCTAGAGGGCTAAAAAATTCTCTCATGGTACACTCCTAGTGGTCACATAACCCACAATCCCATGGAAATCGTCATGTGTCCATGGCTAGCACACAAGGATACCACCTCACCTAAAGTGAGGAGAAGTACCTTCTTCCTTGTCAGCACACTTTGACAAGGCAACCCAAGAATCTAGGACCCTGTTGGATATTTCTCCTATCATGCATTGATCATGGACCTCTTGCCCTTTTCGTTTCTCAAGCTAAACGCACGCAGCCATCTCACATGGTCATAGAGACATCAGCAATCAAGGACCCCAGAAATTAAAAAATTCATATATCTTCATCCGGCAATTGGATTGGCCTGAAACATGGACCCTAGACACTGAGTTTGAAACTGAGTTGGATGGCCCATTTTCAACGATATGGTGCTGTAGGGATAGTGGCTGTGTAGGCGGACACAGTGGTGGACTCTGACATCGAGTCTTAGTCGTTCGAGGCCTCTGTTTTAAACTCTGATGCCAGTGGCTCTTCCTCAAACATCGGATCACCGACAGCATAGGAGCAACAGAACCAACTAAGCCTTGAAGCACCAGCAGCATCACTCTAGCGTAGTACGTGCCAGAAGAAACCTCTACCTAAGTACAATACCGAGAGTGCAGAATAGACCGGACTCAGTTGGTCATGGTTCTCTGGCTTGCTTCACCTTTCTCGGGCTTGTGCCACCTTTCCTTGAACTGCTATACCTTTCTCTAGCCTACTCCACATTTCTCTAGCTTGCTCCGCCTTTCCCTGGCTTGATCCACTTTTATGTGGCTTGCTCCACCTTTCTCTGGCTTGCTCCACCTTCTCTTCGCTTGCTCCACATTTCGTGGGCTTGCTCCACCTTTCTTTTGCTTGCTCCACCTTTCTCTGGCTTGCTCCGCCGTTCTCTGGCTTGCTCCACCTTTTTCTGGCTTTCTCCACCTTTCTGTGGCTTGCTCCACCCTTCCCTGGCTTGTTCGACCGTTCTCAGGCTTGCTCCACCTTTCTCTAGCTTGCTCCAGAGTTCTCTGTCTTGCTTCACCTTTCTCAGGCTTTTGCCACCTTTCCATGGATTGTTCCACCTTTGTCTCGCCTGCTCCATATTTATCTATCTCACTCCACCTTTCCCTGGCTTGATCTATCGTTATATAGCTTACTTTACCTTTTCCTTGCTTGGTCCACCTTCTCTGACTCGCTCAACCTTTCTCCGGTTTGCTCCACCTTCACGCAATAGGAGGATGAAGGAGGCACTGCACCAGAAGGATGGGGTTGAGTGGGAGGGAGCAATAAAATGTAAGCTTGCCTCCCATGAGGAGAAAGGCTCCTCAGTTGCAGGTTGAGACCGGAAAACTGCCATGGGTGACGCGCAAGGGGGAGATTGTTGGAGTGGTGCTCCTCACCATGGCGGGAGTGACTCCAAAAAGGAACACAAAAAATACAAGCCTTAGTGCCTTAGTAGTTAATGGTGTCCATCTCTAGACGCAGGGGCCCGGGTTCAAGTCCCACAAGATGAAATTATGCCTTGCCTCAAGGGAGGTTGAAGATAGATGCGAGGAAGCTAGCTCAACCTCTAGAGTTCCCCTTTAAGTTTCCAAAAGGCCAGGTGAGGGTCGATGAAGGTGGCACATCTTGTAGAAGGGGTGACTTGTCTTACAAGGTACCTAGAGGTGTCTTCGTCTTCAGGACTGTTGGAAATTCTGTTCCAACATGGCTCTGGCCGTCTAGCATCCGCACCGCATGTTTGAGCAAGTTCGGAGATGAAGCGTGAGCTTTCTGGTCGCCTCACGCTATGTGGGAGAGGATTTGAGACGGTAAGTTTTGCGAAGAGGATAACGTCATTTTGGCTATATTATGAACATAGACATAATAACAACATTTGTAGGGCTTGTCATGAGTTTTCCAACGCACCAAACCGCGCACGATGCGGCCAAGGATAGCTCAAGTTATGCTTGCCGAAGCGCAGGTCTCACCCACCACAGAAGCCTGACGCCGCCACTCGCCAAGGCACCTTCGTTCACGTGCAAAGCCCCTTTCCCAAGGTGAATATCCCATTGGACATGGTGTGGGGGTCCCCTGCACTGTTTCCATGCACCCTACCCACGTTTAGGTCGCGTTTGGTGATAGGGTGTGACGAGGGTCGAAACCTGTCTGCGGACCTGCAGTCAGATTTTTGACTAAGTCCCCAAGTAACAAAACGTACTTCTGAGTTTTTTACGCCGAGCCAGGATTTTGGCTAAGTCCCTTAGTAACAACCTGCACTTATGGATCCGGTGGATGATCCGCCAGATCAGGTGGATCATCCACCGGACGCCTCGGCAGGCCTATCGGAGCATTTTCTCCAGATAGTATTTTTGTTACTAGGTCTGGTCAATTATCGACTGGATTTCGAGTCGCAGCCGGCTCCCAGAGTCGCTGCGCACACCCCAACTGTGAAAGGTCATATCTCCTCTGTTACTTGCCTGATTCCGGCAAAACACCTTCCACCGCATTGAGCAACTCATCAACTTTAAAGGCCAATCATCCATTACATGACCTGAGCAATTCTTGAGTTGCCAGATGTGCCAGCGCTGAGTTTCCACTGTCTGGCGTCTCGTCGGCGCCTCTCGGCGCCGCACTTGGGCATACGGAGGGGCAAATTTTCAACATTCTCCCCCTTGCACCTGCCATGCCCGCTGCTCATGATTGCTATCACTCATCTTCCCTTGCATCCTCCAACCCATCATAGCTGGTCTTTCCAAGCCCGGCCACGCTTACGTGAGGGTCTCTGGGTTGCGCATTGGTCAAGTAATCCGCAAGCTTGTTGTGCGTGCTACAACCCTGTAGCACCACCTGCCCCTTTCCAGTCATGTCCATTCTTCTTTTATGTGTGCAATGGATGCCAACGCTGACTTCACGGCGGCATCCCATTGCTCCCCCCTCGGGCCGCGCAAGCGCCTCTTCCACGGTCGTTGGTTCCGTTGATGTAGCCAGCGTACACCGCGTCATGCCGATCCATCGACCAGTGCCTGCGTCGAAATGCTTCTCCGCTCTCCGTTACCTCCCACTGCAGCGCGGCACTCTTGGCGGCGTCTCGTTGCTCTGTTGCAATTCTCTGCTCGCTCAGCAAATCATCAACCGGACGGCTCCCCGAGGGTCTCTCCCACTCTTGCAAAATCATCGACTGGACGGGCGGCGCGTGCAGAGGCATTTTCTTCGACACCCGACGCAAACTCCACCCGGAGTACACGCGTTGGCACTTATAGTGCCTCATACGAAGGATCTTCAGCCGGATCTTCCCCTAGTGTGCAGTGTTCTCAACGCTCATGTCGATGCTGCTGCTGCTGAAGCTCTGCTGCAGCCCCCCTGGTAGCTTCCCTGGAAGCTTCCTATGGTATAAACCAGCAGCCTTCTCTAGCAGCTTCCTCCAGCAGGATCATGGTGCTCTTGCACCACTGCAGCTATGCCCCTTGTGGACATAGCGTTCATTGCTCCCGGCTGCTCCACGAGCGTGTGCATGGCCTCATACCACTGCCACCTCGCCTTGCTACCGTTTGAGTTTGCGGCTGCTTGCGTCCCGTGCCGAGCCGCACTCCGGAGACCGCGGCTCTTTTAGCCACCTATCTGTTGTGCTCTCACACGTCAGGCCTGCCTGCCGCATGGCGCATCCCTCCTTGGCTTTGCTTTTGCATGTAGAGTCTGCACCTTATGGTTGACGGCTCTCGCATCCACTCAATCTTGTGCTATTGTGACCATTGGCTAAGGTGGTCTGGTGCGTCCACTTGCACTTGCCACCACTCATGGTCCCTCAGCATTTGCAGCCATTTTGCTGCATGGCATGGCCCATTTTACCACCCGTCTGCTTCTTGGCGACTTTGCGGCTACTGCTTCCTTGCTGCCGATGCTTGCCGACTCAACCCGTTTCTTCTGTTTTTGAGGCATTGGAAGCGCTCGCATTCAGCTAGCCTTCCACTCCAGCGGAAGCCATTAACAGCGCCACTGCTGCTACTTCATCCGCTGCCATTAGAGCCGTTTTTGATCCATCGAGGTCATATTGCATTGTGCAGCACCCTTGGCACGTCCCCACTTGGACCCAGCGTGAGCCTTGTTACATCGACGACCCGTAGTAGAGTGCTTCCTCGCCTACTGGCGCGGCTGACTTCTCTTTGTTGCTACAAGCGCGTGTATCACTTGGTGTTGCTGTTGCTCAACCTGGTGGCACCTTCTTTCAATTGAGTATACATATGCTGCTTGGACTTGACGCACACGTGTCGACTTCCCGTTAGCACTTATGTGTCGCACTCAAGCTCTAGTACACGATGAAGACGCCTGAACCACCTTTTGTGGTGTGATTTTGTTGTTCATTGTTTTTGTAGTTGAATTGCACCAGGGTATGCCTTCTATTTTGAAGCATGGTGCCAACTCCCCCTCTTTGACACGCCAACTCCGCCTTGCCCGCCACGGTAGCCGTTTTGCTCCACCAAACTTGGTGTTGTGGCGGCTTGACCAGCTGCTGCCTATTTGGGGTTGTTGAGCATGGCCTCGTTCTGCTCCGTATTTTGTCCCACCGTGCGTCCGGTCCAGCCCTCATGGCTGGCGATGCGTGCAAACATTTGCAGCTTCCTGGATTGAGTTTTGCGCTGGCTGATGTCGGCGCCCTCTCGTGGTGTTATTGCTGAATTGGTGGGATCTGCTGCACATGTGCGCACTCTTGGCACCACACTGTTGTGTGTCATGCAAGCTCCCTTTTGATCTCGCCACGTGTCAGTGCCACTTGTGCTGTTGATCCGGCGTCACTCCACTTACCCATGGCCATGATGCGTCGCGCCCAAAGTCATCGCTTCTACTACCAATCATGGAGCTTGACGAGCTGAGGCTGCCCTTCCCATTATACGTGCGCCTCCCCCTTGGAGTAGCACATTGCGCTCTCCTTCTCTCCATCGTGAGCAAGATTGTGGCGGCCCCAAAGGCCCCACCTACCACTTCCTTGTGGATGAGGACGAGTACCACCCTCCATTTTTTTTGCATTTCTCCACCTTGTACCCATTAGGAGTAATTCAACAGTAGCCATCTTGTGGTAGCTTCCTCTGGCAGCTTGCAAGCTGCTTCCTCTGGCATTGCCAGCAGCTTGTCCCGTAGCTTCCTCCGGCCACCTTTCCAACGCAAGCTCCGCCTCTCTACTCCACCTAGGTCACTTGTGGAGATCGGACACGCCTCCCGCATGCCACACAACCGTCCTGGATGACGGCCAACCGTGCTCCTCAGTTTTGGAGCGTGTGACCCTAGCGCATGATGACTGCACACCCGGTCTGTCGTCCTCCTCCCGAGATCTTGGCAATGTCCACCACTTCCGCTACGCACATCATCCACATGTGGCATAACATGCCACCACGCCGTCTGGCCCGCCGCACGGCACCACGATAATTGGTTCCTGTTGGACGCATCTCGCTCCTCGTGTCGCCGTCTCTAGCTTGATGGCGGCCGACGTAGGCAGATGAAGACGTCGTTCCGCGGCCTCTCATGGTCTGGTGCTCTGTTCGTTGCACTCCACTTGATGCATGAGGGGTTGCCTTGCCGCTGGGCAAAGCCACCACGCGCGTCTCATTGCTGCAGAGAGTCATACCGGCATGCTCACAGAAGCGATACGCGTTCCACTTGACCTGCTGCAAGCGCTCCTTTACGTGGGTGTGGATGCCTCGGAGTGTTTGAGGCAATCCAACGTAGGAGTCAACGAGTGAAATAGAGGACCGAGGGACATGGCTGATTTATGTCCATCTCAACGCCTCAAGGCAGTTCATGGCATGGCTCAGTCGAGCTTGCTCCAATGCTACATGGAGAAGCCCGGTGCCACCAGCGAGGATTTTCACACCGCCCGCATTCTTGCAAGGACCCACTATAGCGACTTCCCTCTTTGATGTAACAGGCATCCTGCCACACTATTGTCCTCGTACCACCACCGCCTGAGAACGCAGAGAGCTCAGCATCGGCCTCTCTCATCACTCATTGTGTGCACACCGTGCACTGTGGCGATCACATCTCTTGATCATCCCGTTGCTCGCGGAAGCCGTGTAGAATTTATTTGCCTATAAGCCATGTGGGCCCATAACCCATTGTTAGAAGTTCTATTCCAATGTGGCTTCGGCCGTCTAGCATTTGCACGGCATGTTTGGGCAAGTTCGGAGATGAAGCGTGAGCTTTATGGCCGCCTCACGCTATGTGGGGGAGGTTTTGAGACAGTCAGTTTTGCGAAGAGGATAACGTCATTTTGCGTTATATTGTCAGCATGGATATGATCACAAAATGTATAGGGCTAGCCATGAGCTTTCCAACGCACAAAACCGCGTGCAATTCGGCCAAGTGTAGCTCAAGTTATGCTTGTCGAAGCGCATGTCTCACCCACCACAGAAGCCTGACGCCGCCACTCGCCGTGGCGCCTTCGTTCACATGCAAAGCGCCTTTCCCACGGTGCATATCCCATTGCACATGGTGTGGGGGTCTCTTGCACTTTTTCCATGCACCCTACCCTCTTTTGGGTCCCGTTTGGTGATGGGGTGTGACGAGGTTCGAAACCTGTCCGCAGACCTGCAATCAGATTTTTGACAAAGTCCCCGAGTAACAAAACGTACTTCTGAGTTTTGGACGCCGAGCGAGGTTTTTGGCTAAGTCCATCAGTAACAACCTGCCAATGTTGACCTTGGTACCTTGGACAACGTAACAATGTTGTGGACAATGGTACATTGTTATAGGTAGGGACAAGCACATCGAGGGGGGGGGGATTTCAGCCATACTGCACATTTAACACCAAGTACATGAAATAGTTTTTATAGCCATTTCTAACAACCATACAGAAAACTCATTAAAACTTTATAGTCCCTATGTTAATCATCTTGCTTTATTGCGACGGCCTTGTCTTAGCAATTCAATGCACCACTACTAGTGCATTTGCACCCATGGTTACTCAGTTTTGCACATTATCATGTGGCTTTGGACCCAAGCATTCAACCAAAACATTGAACATTGCACCTCAACATTGCACATTGCACGCAAGGTATGGAACAGGGCAAACTGTTGATAGAAAAAACTCCATTGAGAACACACGTCAGAAAGTTGCAGGCTCTATGAAATGGACCATGACCTAATCACGGTCCAACTACTTTTTGCCACGGGCAAGACGCTTCTGGCTAGATCCAGCAGCTGCATTGCCAACTCATGCTGCTGTTGTTGAACTCTTGGTCCCACTGCTAGATCCTGCTGCTGTTGTAGGTAAGGTGGGTCTGTCACTTGGGTTCTCATCATTCTCCGCTTCTACACCACCCTCTCCCCCTCCCTCAATCCCACCACCTTGCTCAGTAGGCACTGATGGAGTTACGGCTGAAACTTTCTCCCGCATGCGAACACGGTGGGCGTGTGCCAGGCCCGGGGCATCTCCCATGCTGTGGATGTATGCCTCCACCTCCACCACCTCATCATCAAATGTGGACTCCTCCTCCTCCTCCTCCTGTCCCTTGTCACCACTGCTTTCATCACTGTCACCATCACCCTGCTCCACCTCATATCCCTCTTCCACTATGTTCCCATCCTGCTCGCTTGCATCCCCTTCCTCTACGTCCATTGCCCTGATGAGCTGCTTTGCTACACGCTTGCCATTGCGGCCATAGTGTTTGCAGAGCCTCATGTTGCACCTCACGAGCAGCGCCAGTGTCGACACAAGCAGGCTGTTCCTCCTAGCAGTGTGCACGTGCTCGTGAGTATAGAATGCCCTTTCACATTCAGAGGACAAGCAAGGCTAAGACAACATTTTCAGGGCAATGTCACGGAGAACAGGAAGGTAGGCAGTGAAATTGACAAGCCATTTAAGTGCACTCATGGTGTGGAACTTGAGTTTTAAAACAATTGCAACTGCCCGGGCATTTTTTGTGACATAGACGTTTGGGTCGACATCAACCATGACTTGAACCCTCTTAAATGCATAAATCTCCTTCATCAGCTGATCATGCTTGTCCTCAAGAACTAGAGATTCAGCCACAGATTGCCAGGCCTGCAGTTTCACATAGTCCGCGGACATGTCATTGCCAAAGTGTTCCGAATTAACATGTCTGGCAGCAGCATAAAGTGGATATGCCATGTTGGTGGACAAACGGTGGTTCATGTGGCCCAGCACATAATCCGCATGCACCTTTGCAACGTTTGCTGCCTTTTCCCCACTTTTTGTAGCCAGTGTATCAACTCGTCACAGCAGTCCAACAGGGCCTCGTAAATCTCACCTGCACCCCCACCCGGGCTGTCTGCCACCCTCAGTGCCCGCACAACAGGCTCCAGGAGGTCCTTGAGCTGGCGCACCTATAGCCAAAAAACTTTGCGCCTCACAATGCGGCGAACCTCCTTCTTAAGGCCTTATACCCACTGTCACTCTTGTTGCCAAGCTGCTTCCACAAGTGAGAGTCCACTGTTGTCTCCAAGTTCTCTTTCTGGTCTATCATTCTCTCGGTCATGGTGAACACCGAAGCAAAGCTAGTGTCACATCGTAGGACGAGGACCTTCCCATTGGACTTGGCCTTCAACCACAATCGAGGCATCTCATTGTTCCTGAAGAATGAGACCACTTTCTCACACCTTGCAATAACTCCGGCCCCCCATGCACACTTTGCAACATCCTTCACCACCAGGTCTATGTTGTGGGCACAGCAGCTCTACCAAAAGATGCTTGGGTACTTTGCCGCCAGGTCACCGAAGGCACGCTTGTTGCTACTGGTGTTGTCACAGATTATAGAAACGGCCCTCGATACGCCCACCTCTTTGATGGCTGCCTCGATGACGCTGGCTGTGTACTCGGCGTCCCTGGTCATGCCGCTTGCATCTATGCTGAAAACGTGCAAGAGCCTTGCACGTTTATTGCCATTACGTTGTAGATTGGGCGGATCTGCTGGTCACTCCACTCATCCACGGCAAGACTGGTACCGTAGATGTCCCACGCCTGCTTGAGTGGGATGTCCAGCTCCGCTAGCTCTCTGTCCAGTGCCGGGAGTAGCTCCTTGATGACTGTAGTCCTGCTAGGGAGGCGGAAACGGTTTGTGGTCTTGCGTGGAACTTTCACAACATCCATGATGCATAGCTCTCTGCAGAAGGAGATCGGGAGGGCCGATATGGCCATCAGCTTGACGATCAAGAGTTTGCACTTGCCGCTTGCCTTGCACTCCGCGTGCTAGTCCAAAGTGGTCTGCCGGAAAGAGGAGGCACGGCTGATGTCAAACAATGGCACTTGCCCTTCCAAATGGGTGGAAGGGGAGGCATGGGAAACTTGCTGCTGCTACTGGTGCTCCTTTTGCTGCCGGTCTTCCTCCTGCTCGTCCTCGTCACTCTCTTTTAGAAGTGTGAACCAAGCAACTGCTGCCTCCTGTTCGCGGTGCCTCTTCTCCCACATTTTGATCCATGGCACTGGGAGATCAGCAGTACCCCACTCATTGCCCATGCCCTTGTAAAGGTCGACGTTTTTTGGTTTCCATCCGGCGGGAGGCGGGTCCGCACGGTCAAGCCCTAGCGCATCTCGTGCAATTGGGGGTGGATAGGGGCACGTCCTGATGTTGCCATTTGACTCTCCAAAATGCCCTTGAATCCTGTCGCATTTGCGAGAGCTAATCTTGGCATAGCTGCCGCAACAAAATCCACCTTTCTTGGTGGGGGTCGGCCATTTGACTTGACGTGGCGCTACAGCTCCTTTGTCAGGAAGTCTACGGTGAGGCGGCGGCGGTGACGAGGATTATAGCGGCTGGCGTCCAAGGCGTCAGAGACACCTGATGTCGTAGCTGCAGACGGTGTTCCTAACCACGAGGTGGCCCGCGAGAAATGAGTGCTGGCCATGGTGGCTGGCTCGGGTCGAGAACAAGTGTCTCGACCCGATAGGCAACAAGCCAGCGGATTGTGACAGCGCACTTGATATCGTCAAGTGCGCAGTCATCAGCCAGTAGCAAAGAGGAGGGGGGGGGGTCCCCATAACGTCCTTGCTGTCAGAGATGGGGAGGGTGGTCAAACATCATCCTCAGACAGGTTGTTTGGAGTTGTTTTGTTGTGTGGCAATTGTAGCCTCATTCATACTGCAGTAGGTGGCAGCACCATGATCCAATACCGTAGTAGCGGGGTCCACCTTGGACCCTGCTGTCAGATAATATGCATGCATGGAGATATCGATTAGGTGAGTTGGATAACATCCACACGTGTAGTCTGGGTCGATGCATGTACAAAACAAAAAAAAGGTGCGGAGGGTCGAAAAGTCGGTCTCGAGAAAATAGTGAGTCCAGGCCTTCCGGATGTCCCCAACACTCAGACTGTCTTATTGGTGGTCTCCGGTTACCACACACCCCCACATCCACGTCGATGTTACAGCGATGTGGACCACGGTGCCGTTGCCGTTGTAGTGGCCCTACAACGCACAACAAAGTAAACATTGCAACCTGCACTACTAGATGCGGTGGATGATCCACCATATCAGGTGGATCATCCACCAGATGCCTCGGCAGGCCTATCGAAGCATTCTCTCTATATGGTATTTTTGTTACTCGATCTGGTCGATTATGGAGGATCTGAGCAATCCTCGAGTTGCCAGATCCGCCGGCGCGGAGTTTCCACTTTCTGGCGGCTCGTCAGTGCCTCTTGGCGCCGCACTTGGGCATGCAAAGGGACAATGTTTCAATGTGGACACCTTCACGCCTACTAGAATGAAGCTAACGAATCTAGGAAGTGGCAGAGCCTTCTCAAGGAGGAAAGGGATGCCTTCCTAGGTGGGAAAAGGACAGCCTACCAAGGGCCACTCTATAAGCCATAGAAACTGCTAAGAAGCTCCAAATTGGGCATGCTTTGCTGCTCCGGAAAGCTCAGGTCGTGGCTATAAATGCCAAGGGCATGGTCCCACCCCACTAAGGGGATCAAAGCTAGCTTGATTTCACGCTTCCAACAGCAAGACATGGGACTCAGTGAGCAAGAGAGCAGCCGCACTGTCCTTAAGTTTGATGGGACAGGCTTTACCTTGTGGAGGTGGCCATTTGAGGTCCTCCTTGACGACAAGGGACTGTTTTAATTCAAAAAAAGGGACGAGACTGCGCCATTGGAGAATGCAACGGCTGAGGTAAAGGAGTCATACAAGAAGCGCAACAAAAAAGTGTTGGCGCTACTTGTATGTACGTTATGTTCACCACAACTTCGGCACATCCAAGGATGCACCCTGGCCGCAGACGCATGGTCAAAACTTTGCTCCATCTACCACTCAAGCAACCTTGCTAATAAGCTCTTCATCTTCAAACGGCTTGTCACCCTCCAAGCCAACGAAGGCGACAACATCATGGAGATCATGCAGCAGATTGAGTCCTTTGCAGCGGAGTGCGTGGCCACTGGTTAGGAAGTCGACTCTCAGTTGCAAGCTATGATCATCCTTCTGGCCTTGCTGGAAAGTTGGAGTCCCACGATCACAGTCCTTTGTGGCTGGCCTTCGGACAAGCTCAAGTAACGAACGGTTGCTAAGTAAGTGCACAATGAGTGGATGCAACGTGGGGGCCGAGAGAGTACAACGGCATCAAGTTCAGCTTACATGGTTCATCCTCAAAGTGGAGGCCGTGGGGACAAGTGGAAGGGTGCCAAATAGGGCACCAAGAAGGGTGACAAGAAGGGGGAGCGCTTCAACTGCGGCAAGGAGGGCCACTACGCATGCAATTGTCCCAAAAAGAAAACAGATCAGTCACAGTGGGGCAAGAAGAAAGATGTGCACATCCTTATGGCGTACAACTTCACCAACTTGAAGGATCCGGGAGTTGGCGTCATTGACTCCGGATCAAGCCGCCGCACGCAATGCAACAAGGCGGCATTTGTCACCTACGGCGCCTTTGAGAGGTGCATGACAGTGGCCAATGGAAAAACAGAGGTGGCCGCAAGTGAGGGTAACGTGCGCATTGAGTCAATCGAGGATGGCAAACCTGTCACAAGCACAATCTACGATGTACTGCATATGCCCAACTTTGGGGCAAACCTGCTCTCCGTCAGATGCCTTACCAACAAGGGACTTGAGGTGCTCTTCACAAATAAGGAGGCCGTCATCGGCAAGGAGGGCAAAGGTGAGGTGATTGCGCGTGCCAAGAGGGAGGACGACTTGTACCTGCTACGCGCGAAGATCCACAGCAGTTGGGTGGGGTCCAACGCCACCAATCTTGCAACAGAGGATGGAGGAGACGTGGACCTATGGCACCGCCGACTCTGCCAATTTTCTCAATCGACATTGAAGGCGATGGCTAAGAGGGAAGTGGTGCGGGGTCTCCAAATCAGCGGCCTTGATGGAACCAAGGAGACCATGTGTGAGCCATGCATCATTGGTAAATCAACTCGGGAGCCGTTTGTCGCCAAGGTGACGCGTGCATCGGCAAAATTGGTCGTGGTACACACAGATGTGTGTGGATCACTTGAGAGCTCCATCGACAGAGCTCGCTACTTCCTCACCTTCATCAATGATTACAGCCGGAAACTCTACCTCTGCCCAATGACGTAGAAGATTGAGGTCCTTGCGTGCATGCAAGAGTTTGTGGCAGATGTGGAGCGGCAAACAGAGTTGAAGCTGAAGGCATTGCAGAGTGACAACGGCGGTGAATATGCGGGGTGCCTTGGGCGGATGAACAGCAAGAGGATCGAGTGGCAGAAAAGAAATCCACAATCCCCACATCAAAATGGCGTCGCAAAGATAGCGAATTGTACAATCGTTAACATGGTGCGATCCATGTTGAGCGATGCCGGCCTTACACAACGATATTAGGCGGAGGCGACAACGACTGTAGCGTACATCATGAATCTCATGCTGACCAAGCTGGTGAAGGACAAGGAGAGCAAGGCGTGGAAGACGCCATAAGAGGTGTGGAGCGGGAGGAAGCCGGCGGTGAGTCACCTCCGCATGTTTGGTTGTGTTGTACATGCAATGGTGCAGGCACCTGAGGGATGAAGCAAGCGAGAACGGCGTACCCGCCGGTGTATTTTCCTTGGATATGAGAGCGAAAGTAAGGCGTAGCGACTCTTTGACCCAAGGAGGTAGCAGATTGTGCAGAGTCGCGATGTCACGTTTGACAAGAAAAGCCGTTGGACGGACAAGGAGGCAGGTCTCTCCAATAGGGGGGAGTGGTTGCCACTCCTTGAGGGGGAGACGCTGGAGGACGTGAATGAGAGTGACATGCTGGCATCACCACCAACCAGAGAGCAGCGTGTGAGGGATGGGCGAGTCGCTGGCTTTATTCCAGCCAGTTCGGATGAGGAATCCAAAGCACCGGAAATGGACATGCAGTTGGGGAGTTGACCGATGTCTCTAAGGTCTCCAAGAGTGGGGGAGCAGGCGCTTGGAGAGGATGGTGCGAAAAAGAGATAGCAATGACAACAACGGCATCAAGAGTCCCGCACGAGCAGCCGTGTGCAAAGAAGACTAAAGAAGAAGAAGAAAGACTAAAAGGTACGTTGCCAACGAGGGCATCTGCACTAGGTTTGCACAAGTCTTCTTCACGCAAGAGGAGCATGAAGGAGGCACTGCACGAGAACGATGGGGCTGAGTGGGAGGGAGCAATAAAACGTAAGCTCGCCTCCCATGAGCAGAAACGCTCCTCAGTTGTAGGTTGAACATGGACGACTGCCATAGGTGATGCGCAAGGGAGAGATTGTTGGAGTAATACTCCTCACCATGGCAAAATAGAATCCAAAAAGGATAACCAAAAAGACAAGCCTTAGTGGCTTAGTGGTTCATGGTGTCCACCGCTAGAGACAGGGGCCCGGATTCAAGTCCCACAAGATCAATTTCTGCCCTGCCTCATAGGAGGTAGAGAATAGATGCCAGGAAGCAAGCTCAACCTCTAGAGTTCCTCTTTAAGTTTCTACAAGGCCAGGAGAGGGTCCAGGAAGGTGGCACACCTTCTAGAAGGGGTGACTTGTCCTACAAGGCATAAAGAGGTATCTTGGTCTTCTGAACACCTTCCCTCCTACTAGAAGCAAGCTGAGGAGTATATGAAGGGGCAGGAGCTTCTAGAGGAAGGAAGGGATGCCTTCCTAGGTGGGAGAAGGATAGCCTACCAAGGGCCACTCTAGAAGCCATGGAATCTGCTAGGAAGCTCCAAATCTGGCATGCTTTGGTGTTCTTGAAAGCCTAGATCAATGCCTTTAAATTCCACTGCTTGTGGGCCTTGATCATGAGTTCATTCCCAGTCAATTCAGGCCAAAACTATTGCCTCAATCTGTGACCAATTCTCTGCCATCCTTGGAACCAATTGCCTCCACAGTTTCAGTTTCTCCAAAAACAGTTGGTGGTGTGAACCAGCCACTGCTAGGGACACTCCAAGGTGCACACTCACCATTATGACAAGAATATCATGTGAGAATGATGTAATGAGCAGAGATGGCAATGGAAGAAGCAAGGAGAAGCATGGTGATGTACAAAGGTATGTCAACAAGAGAATGGATGCAAAGATATGAGAGACGGTACCAAGAGTTAGTCAAAGGAGCTTGAGAATAAGTGATGCGTCCGGCAGAGGTGTGAGAAGACACATAGACGGATGAGAGCAATTTGAGGCAAAGTGAGAGTGATGGATCAATGAGGATTAAGTGACAGAGCAAGAGTGACATAGCAAGGAGTCATGAAATGACAGTGGATGGCGAGGGCAGAGTTAGCGATGAGTGAGCGGATTGAAGACATGGCAGCAAAGTCGGAGAACCAAATGCAAACAGGATGAAAAGAATGTTCTGGTTCAAACAAAGATGGAATGATCATCCTCCTTACATCAAAGACAAAACAGGACAAAGGACAGGCAACGGCTTCTTGTGCACTAGTCGGACGTTCTTGCGGTCAAATGGCTTCTTAGGGAATTGTTTAGTATCGTGTCCTTGGTCGGTTATCACGGCCAACGGTTCTTGTAGGTTGTGACCGATGTGACTCATGCTGACGCTGAACCGTTTTTGAGAGTTCTTGGAACACCAAAGAGAAGGAAGAGGTCAGAGCAGGATGTCGAACTGATCTCAAAGAGGGGGTGATCCCAGTAGTTGTCGTGCCTTGACAGACATACTGTCTCGACACTTGGATCGTTGGGATGCTGAAGTCCTCAACCTCCTCTTTTTAGAGTTTTTCCATGGATTTGGAGTGAGAGATGCTCTTTTCAGTTCTCCTCTGTGCATCGGTCCTCCCATCACTAATACAAAAAAGAACTAGATGTTTGCAGATGTCAATCGACAAGTTCGCGCACCACTCCAGACAATCATTGATGACATTTGTCACGAAACCTTGGCCAAGCATCCACACAATCTAAGTGCAGTGTGGTATGACTTTTTTCTAGCCTGTCGAGTCGACCCCCCAACAGAGAGCAAAAAGAGAGAATATTGGCATGGATGAAATACTTCATCTCTGCCAGCTTGAAGGAGGTCTCAAAAATATGAATATGGTAGAGAGAATGATCATCTCTCAGGTCACTCTGAGTTCTGGATAACGGTTCTGGTCCATCGCCAGACAAACGTGATCAACGGCTTGTCCGGTGTGTGATCGTTTGACCGACAATCAAGATATCCCCTAATAATGTGACATTTGTCACCACATCTGGCTAGTGAAAAGAAGCAGTTGCTTTTGACCTTGCTACATTGTCATGTTCTGGTTGTATATACAGAGGATGTTCATTCCCTCAATGATAACCAAAATAGTTTACATTTTGTTCCCCTTTGGTTCTACGGCTTCACCGCCGTGTCTTCACTCTGCTCGTCCTTTGCTCAGCCTTCACTCGCCATCCACTCCCATATGCTCGTCACACTCACTCGGGCTCCATTTTTCTCACTCAATGTCTGATTACCTCGCATCTCTGTTTGGAACTTCACCTATCTTCAAGCTCGTGCAACTAACTCCTTTTCACGTCTCACGCCTCTTTGCTTCCATCACACTTCTGACGTTCTTTTGCATATCTCCTTGCATCTACCTGCTTTTTCCTTTGCCGTCTCCCCTCACTACATTCTTCTGACACACTATGCCACTCCTTATTCAAGGTCTTCGTACTTGCTAGACGATACCTAGTGCTCCCAAACCATTTTTCCTCCCTCTGACCACTTGTGACTTGTGTTATGAGTCGTCATGATTGACAACACATAGAACAATTATTTTGGTCCTGATAAGTGACATATGCCTACTTTGGTTGCTCATTATGCATGGTAGCTAGACCATGCCACTACTCATTGAAGGTCTTTGTACTTGCTAGTTGATAACTAGTATTCCCAAATCATTCTTTCCCCTTCTGACCATTTCTGACTTGTGTTTTGAGTTGTCAACACTAACCACACATAGAGAAATTCTTTTGTCATGTTCACTGACATGCATACTTTGGTTGGTCATTGTGCATGTTATCACACCGTACCACTACACATTGAAAATCTTTGTACTTTCTAGTTGATACCTAGTGTTTCCAAATCTTTGCTTCCCCCCTAACTTGGTTGGTCATAGCTCATGGCAGCCACACTCTGCAACTACTTATTGAAGGTCTTTGTACGTGCTAGTTGATACCTAGTATTCCCAAACCATTGTTTTTCCCTCTGACCATTTGTGACACGTGTTATGAGCTATGAAAGTTGACCATACATAGAAATAATGTTCTGGTCCTGATAAGTGACATATGCCTACATTGGTTGGTCATTGTACATGGTAGCCACACCGTGCCACTACTTATTGAAGGTCTCTGTACTTGCTAGTTGATAACTAGTATTCACAAATCATTGTTTCCACCTTTGAACAGATCTCACTCGTGTCGTGGGTTGTCATTGCTGACTACCCATAGTGGAATTCTTTGGTCATGGTCAGTGACATATGTCTAATTTTGTTGGTCATTGTGCTTGGTAGCCACCTTGTGCCACTACATATTGTCTTTGTACCTGCGAGTCCATAACTAGTACTTCTAAGCCATTGTTTCCTCATCTGACCATTTGTGACTCTTGTTATGAGTTGTTAGCGTTAACCACACAAATTGAATTTGTTTTGTCATATTGTGTGACATATAAATGCTCTGATTGGTCATTGTTCATGGTAGTCACACTGTGCAACTACTCATTGAAGAAGTTTGTAACTTCTAGTGGATACATAGTGTATTGAAACCATCGTTTTCCCCAGTGACCATTTGTGAATCATATCATGAGTTGTGAACATTGACCCATCATAGTGATGTTCTCTGGTCATGATCTGTGCCTCGTGCGTAACTTGGTTGGCCATTTTGCATGGTAACCACACGGTGCAACCACTTACTAACCGTGTTTGTACTTGCTACTCGATACATAGTATTTCCAAACCACTGTTTCCCCCTGTGACCATTTGTGACTCATGTTATGAGTTGTCTACGTTGACCACACGTAGAAAATTTCCAATGGTCAAGATGAGTGACATATGCCTGCCTTGACTGGTCATCGTGCATGGTAGCCACACCATGCCACTGCTTAATTAAGGTCTTTGTACTTGCTAGTTGATAACCAGTATTCCCAAATCATTGTTTCCGCCTTCAATGATGTGTGTCTCGTGTTATGGGTTGTCAACAATCACCACGCATAGTGAATTTTTTTGTCATGTTCATTGAAAAATGCATACTTTGATTGGTCACCATGCTTGGTAGCCACAGCATGCCAATACTTGCTAAAGATCTTTATTCTTGCTAGAATATACCTATTGTTCACAAACCTTTGTTTCCCCCTCTGACCATTTGTGACTCTTGTTATGATTTGTCAACGTTGACCACACATAATGCAATTCTTTGGTCATGGTCAGTGTCATGTGCCTACTTTGGTTGGTTATTGTGCATGGTACCACACCGTTCCACTACTCATTGAATGTTCTTATACTTGCTAGCCGATACCTTGTATTCCCAAACCATTGTTTCCCCCTCTGAACATTTGTGCCTTGTATTGTGGGTTGTCAACTTTAACTACCTGTACTGGAATTCTTTGGTCATGGTAGGTGACATGCCTATTTTTGTATGTCATTGTGCATGGTAGCCACACTATGCGACTGCTTATTTTAGATGTTTGTACTTGGAAGTCGATAACTAATACTTCTTAACCATTGTGTCCCCCTTGTACCATATGTGACTTGTATTATAAGATGCCAACATTGACCACACACAGTGGAAATCGTTGGTTATGGTCAGTGACATATGCCTACTTTGGTTGGTCAGTCTGCACGGTAGCCACACCATGCCATAACGTATTTACGGTGTTTTTACTTGCTAGACAATATATAGTATTCCAAAACCAATTTTCCCCCTCTGGCCCTTTGTGAATCGTATTATGCACAGTGGATGTTGACCCATCATAGTGAAATTCTTTGGTCATGATAAGTGACATCTGCCACATTTGGTTGGTGATTGTGCATAGTAGCCACACCGTGCCACTACTTATCAAATGTCGTTGTACTTGCTAGTTGATACCTAGTATTCCCAAACGATTGTTTCCTCTTCTGACCATTTGTGACTTGTATTATGAGTTTTGAATGTTGGCCGATTATAGTGAAATTGTTTGGTCNACCTTGTGCCACTACATATTGTCTTTGTACCTGCGAGTCCATAACTAGTACTTCTAAGCCATTGTTTCCTCATCTGACCATTTGTGACTCTTGTTATGAGTTGTTAGCGTTAACCACACAAATTGAATTTGTTTTGTCATATTGTGTGACATATAAATGCTCTGATTGGTCATTGTGCATGGTAGTCACACTGTGCAACAACTCATTGAAGAAATTTGTAACTTCTAGTGTATACATAGTGTATTGAAACCATCGTTTTCCCCAGTGACCATTTGTGAATCATATCATGAGTTGTGAACATTGACCCATCATAGTGATGTTCTTTGGTCATGATCTGTGCCTCGTGCGTAACTTGGTTGGCCATTGTGCATGGTGACCACACGGTGCAACCACTTACTAACCGTGTTTGTACTTGCTACTNTACTCATTGAAGAAGTTTGTAACTTCTAGTGGATACATAGTGTATTGAAACCATCGTTTTCCCCAGTGACCATTTGTGAATCATATCATGAGTTGTGAACATTGACCCATCATAGTGATGTTCTTTGGTCATGATCTGTGCCTCGTGCGTAACTTGGTTGGCCATTGTGCATGGTGACCACACGGTGCAACCACTTACTAACCGTGTTTGTACTTGCTACTTGATACATAGTATTTCCAAACCACTGTTTCCCCCTGTGACCATTTGTGACTCATGTTATGAGTTGTCTACGTTGACCACACGTAGAATTTTTCCAATGGTCAAGATGAGTGACATATGCCTGCCTTGACTGGTCATCGTGCATGGTAGCCACACCATGCCACTGCTTAATTAAGGTCTTTGTACTTGCTAGTTGATAACCAGTATTCCCAAATCATTGTTTCCGCCTTCAACGACGTGTGTCTCGTGTTATGGGTTGTCAACAATCACCACGCATAGTGATTTTTGTTGTCATGTTCATTGAAAAATGCATACTTTGATTGGTCACCATGCTTGGTAGCCACAGCATGCCAATACTTGCTAAAGATCTTTATTCTTGCTAGAAAATACCTATTGTTCACAAACCTTTGTTTCCCCCTCTGACCATTTGTGACTCTTGTTATGAGTTGTCAACGTTGACCACATATAATGCAATTCTTTGGTCATGGTCAGTGTCATGTGCCTACTTTGGTTGGTTATTGTGCATGGTACCACACCGTTCCACTACTTATTGAATGTTCTTATACTTGCTAGCCGATACCTTGTATTCCCAAACCATTGTTTCCCCCTCTGAACATTTGTGCCTTGTATTGTGGGTTGTCAAATTTAACTACCTGTATTGGAATTCTTTGGTCATGGTAGGTGACATGCCTATTTTTGTATGTCATTGTGCATGGTAGCCACATTATGCGACTGCTTATTTTAGATGTTTGTACTTGGAAGTCGATAACTAATACTTCTTAACCATTGTGTCCCCCTTGTACCATATGTGACTTGTATTATAAGATGCCAACATTGACCACACACAGTGGAAATCGTTGGTTATGGTCAGTGACATATGCCTACTTTGGTTGGTCAGTCTGCACGGTAGCCACACCATGCCATAACGTATTTAAGGTGTTTTTACTTGCTAGACAATATATAGTATTCCAAAACCAATTTTCCCCCTCTGGCCATTTGTGAATCGTATTATGCACAGTGGATGTTGACCCATCATAGTGAATTTCTTTGGTCATGATAAGTGACATCTGCCACATTTGGTTGGTGATTGTGCATAGTAGCCACACCGTGCCACTACTTATCAAATGTCGTTGTACTTGCTAGTTGATACCTAGTATTCCCAAACGATTGTTTCCTCTTCTGACCATTTGTGACTTGTATTATGAGTTTTGAATGTTGGCCGATTATAGTGAAATTGTTTGGTCATTATCCGTGAGATATGCCTAATTTGGCTGGTCATTGTGCATGGCACAACTACGTATTGAAGGTATTTGTACTTGCTAGTCGACATCTAGTATTCCCAAACCAATGTTTTCCCCTCTGACCATTTGTGACTTGTGGTACGAGCTGTCAATGTTGACCGCACATATGAAAATTCTTTTGGTCCTGGTAAGTAACATGCCTACTTTGCTTGGTCGTTATGCATGGTTGCCACATCGTGCCAATACTTGTTGAGTGTCTTTGAACTTGCTAGTTGATAACTAGTATTCCCAACTCATTGTTTCCCCCTCTGACTATTTGTGACTCGTGTCATGGATTTTCAACAATAACCACACATAGTAAAATTCTTTTGTTCATTTTCAGTAACATATGCATAATCAGGTTGGTCATTATGCTTGGTAGCCATTGCGTGCCACTGATTCGTGAAGGTCTTTGTACTTGCTGGACAAGACCTAGTGTTCCCGAATCATTGTTCCCCCCTTTGACCATTTGTGACTCGTATCGTGGGTTGTCAACGTTGACTATCCATAGTATAACTCTTTGGTCACGGTGAATAAAACATGCCTAACTTGGTTAGACATTGTGCATGGTAGCCACATTGTACCCTTCTTTATTGTCTTAGTACATGCTAGTAAATAAGTAGAGGGGGTGGTAGCCACACCATGCCACTGCATATTGAAGGTCTTTGTACTTTCTAGTCGATACCTTGTGTTTTGAAACCATTGTTTCCCCCTCTGACTATTTGTGAATCACATTATGAGTTTTAACCGTTGTCCCATCATAGTCAAGGGGGATACGAGACCGTTCTTATGGTTCTAGAAGCAGACTCGGAATCGGGAGACAGAGACCCCCTCCAAAATTGGACTCACGATTCTCGTATCAGAAACGCGAGTCTGCAGTCTCGCGAGTCAACCTTCTCAAAATTGCGAGACCGGACGACCACCGCCTTGTGCACCACCACCACCCGGTGGATGTACACAAACACCTGAATTGTAGTCCAAAAAATGCTCCACCACCACCTCCAACTGCTTCACGATCACCACACCACCACCACCTGTACACCTCCACCACACCATTAGCACCATGTGCTATAGCACCACTACCATATGCACCATCACCACTACCAGCAGCAGCATGAATTGTGCACCAATTCACCAATACAAAACCAACTGTTATGTTACTCCTGCATAGCATCACACATAGCATGACCGTTCTATGGATACATTCTGTTTGTATGTCATCTCCATTCACTGATTGACTGAATGGAACAGAACACATGTGGTAACACACCAGAACATATGGTGTAACAGAACACTATATCTATGTCATTTCCAGACACTGAATTAGGGTGGAACAGAACACTAGAATATGGTAACACTGTTATCCATGTCATTTCTAGTCACTGAATTGGGGTGGAACAAAACACAAGCATGGATTGAAATGGACGCAAACATAGGTTGGAACAAAAGCATGGAAGAATGCTTGTTTAAAAACATGTCAAGACATGACTAGTTCATCTCTAGAACATCATCATTGTCATGATCATCCCCCATGACATAGTCACCGTCTTTATCATCATTCCCATCCCTGATGTTCTCATCATCATCCGAGCCCTCTGAACTACTGTCATCTTCCTTATCTTCATCCTTGTCTTCATCTTCATGTGCATCCTCTGGTGCAGCATCATCGCCATCTGCAAAAGCCCTGTCCTCCTTCGGTGTTGCTTTCACGACTCTCCTTGCTGCTCCCCTTGCCACCTTCTCCTTCTCCTCAATCTTTACCAGCTCCTCAGGCACGGTACCATTGGATGCCACTAAAACATTTCTGAGTGCTTTGTATAATTGAAAGA
This sequence comes from Penium margaritaceum, assembly GCA_023375785.1. Taxonomy (NCBI): domain Eukaryota; kingdom Viridiplantae; phylum Streptophyta; class Zygnematophyceae; order Desmidiales; family Peniaceae; genus Penium; species Penium margaritaceum. The sequence goes on from SZWC01008142.1 coordinate 79,119, forward strand.
TGTTGCAACACCGTCCACCTCTTGCCTCTTTGTGTACAATTCAACCTCTTCTTCAATCGTGTCCGGCACCACCACTTGCACAACACGTTTTGGCTCTTCATACAGCCTGTCCATCAGGTACAGTAGTGCGGCATCAAGCATGCTCTGTCACCTCTGCTTCGCATGCCCCTTCCTTGCAGCTGTTGCAAAACTATCCAGCTGTTGGCTACTACTGCTTGCAACTGCTGCTGTTCTAAGTGTTGGTAGACATCACCATCATGTCGTCATTTTTGTCAGCTTTTGCTCCTGCTGCCTCTGCTAAGGCAGAGGTAGTTGCCTTTGCTGCTACAGCCGCAGCTCTCCATTAATCTTGTACATTGGTAATGTAGGGCTTGCATAAATCAAGCACCTTGACCTCAACCTCCATCGTTGACTTGGTTCCTAGCAACTGCATGATACACGTGATGGGAAAAAAAAACAAGTTAGTTCACATGAGGATGGTGAAAGTACATTTGCAATGCAGAGAACCACCGTCGCCACCACCATTACCTCCACCACCACCACCACCACCGCCGCCATCACCACCCACTGGCTTGTTTTGCCTTGTACACCCGGTTGAAGAAGCCGAACCAGAACCGTGGATTGTCACTGTTGCAACGACATGGCATATGCTACACTTCTTCATGTAATTATGGGGCTGTAGTACCACAAGCACAAAAACAAAAGGAAAGAAACATAAGAAATTTTCAAGCAACAGCATACAAACCTACAGAAACTGAGCACCGTCACAAAGAACACCACCAAAAGCAACACCACCACCATGCGTTTCTCACCTTGTCAAGTGCACTGGCCAGCCCGGGCTATAGCGTCAACAGTAGCTTCTCCGTGCTTTTAATACTTGCCTTCTTCTGCTTCTTTTCTGCTGCTTTGGTGGCCTTCACGTGGCAGATGTGGAGTTTCCACAAGATGGTGGTCAAAAATGGCACCACAAGTCAGAAGGTAGGGTACTCCTGTCCACTTAGGTCTTTGGTGAAGCCTTTCAAGAGCTTCAAAATTAAAATCACCGTGCCTAGCAGCTCCCAACACTACCCACTGGGAATCAAGGCAGGATCGTGGGACAGGAGCCACTCATCAAGCACCTATTTTGTCCTCACCACCCTTTCACACCTGTCAAACATACTATTCCATCTTGTGGGGGGTTATCAAGGTGGAGAGAGAGGTAGTTGACATCGCGAGCCTGACAAGCGTTGACCAGTGACTGCTCATGCTTTCTAGACCTGCTCACATGATTCACTAAGTATTGGGCGAACCAAAGGTGCTCCTCTACCTACTCCACTACAATCAAGCCTTTTACAGCCAGGTTGATGATATGGCCTATGCGTCGGATGTGATAATTCTTGTCAAACCTGTCATTCTGCAGCACGGAAATATTGTCCACTGTGGATTCGTTCACACTGTGGTTGTCTATGGTCATACAGTAGATCTTGTGCCAAAGCCCCCACTCTTCACAATAGCAGCGAACAAGGCAAAGACAGTGGCGGCAGTGGCATCATCATTGCAAGACGGGAAAACCAGGGCCGCACTTTGCATATGCCATTTGGAAATCTGTTGCGCCGTCACACCCAAATACTTGTGATTGGCGTCATATTGCAAATCATAGGTCGTGAAAGACACCCTTGAAACCACTACCATAAACATCTTCACGAGCTCCTTGTAAAACGCAGTAGCACCGTTTTTCAACAGCCGCGTCAGTGTGATGCTACTTGGAGGAATAGAAAAGGGATTGCAATTGAGAAAAGCTTGCCGCAGCTAGAAAGGTTTGATGCTTAATATATTATGATATTTGTCCAGAACATGCTTCCATATGCAGCATACGAAGTACCTATTGTTGAAAACCAGCCCCACGCTGACAGCACCAAGTGCAACTTGCATGTTCATACAGTCCACCTCGGCTGCAGTGTCAGTGGCTGTCCTTGTTGCATTGAGGAGGCTGTGCTAAACTTCCAACACCTTAAACTCCTTGTGTTTTTCCTTGTGCTCAGGCTGTAGGTGTTTCCACATGCCTGACGTGTTGCTCTGGTTCAGCCCAAAGTTCTCCTTCCGTCCCGTGCGTTTGGGACACAGCCTGCACATTGCCCGTGGCTCACCATTGATGACCACGTAGGTGAAAACCATCCAGACCATGAACAACTTCTCTTTGCGCTTGTCCACCCATCCTCACGTGTTCAGCGTGGCCTGGATGAGAGTCCCGCCCGGCTTAGAGGCTGAGGTGCCGGAGGTCTACTGTTGCATCTTCTACACCTCTTGCTGCTTCCCTTGCTACTGATATTGCCCCTGCTCCTGCTGCTGGTGGTGTCGCTGATGCTGCAGCTGCGGCATTGATGCTTGTGAGGCCATTGGTGCTGTTATAACTAGGCTGTGTGGCCGGGTTGAAGGCCCGGATGTGCCGTAGGAGAAACAACGGAAATGCAGGCACAACCCGTTATGAAACTGTAGGGAGGGTGTAGGCTTGTACTACCCGTGAAGCCATAGGCGCAAATGGACGCCTCCAATGAAAGGAGGCTGGCATCAAAGTACGGGAAAGTAGAAAAAATGAGAGGGGGGTTAGGGTTCCGCGGTAATGGCACCAAACCTCCCAAGGTGGTGGATGTCGAACCAGACCCCGGCGTCATTCTCCCCCCCCCCCCCCCCCCCCCCCCCCCCCCCC
>SZWC01008142.1:81828-99572 GCA_023375785.1 Penium margaritaceum
GGACGCCTTCAATGAAAGGAGGCTGGCATCAAAGTACGGGAAAGTAGAAAAAATGAGAGGGGGGTTAGGGTTCCGCGGTAATGGCACCAAACCTCCCAAGGTGGTGGATGTCGAACCAGACCCCGGCGTCATTCTCCCCCCCCCTCCCTCCAGCTGCCACCACCATCCCAGGAAGAATCGTGATCCTACGCCGTTGTCCGGGCATCACGGGTTGGTTCTATGTAGTAGAACCGGACTCGCGAGTCTAGAATTTGTCTCCAAATCGCAAGACCTCAACTCGAGACCCAGGTTTTGGCTTAAAGGCTTAATCATAGTGATATTCTTTGGTCATTATGAATGCCTTATGCCTAATTTGGTTGGTCATTGTGCATGGCAGCCACTTTGTGCAACTACTTATTGGAGGTCTTTGTACTTGCTAATCGATACCTAGTATTCCCAAACCATTGTTTCCCCCTTTTACTACCTGTGAATCGTGTTATGAGTTGTCAATGTTGACTAAGGGTGCACACCAGGTAAGATTCCCGGATCCCAGAATGGATCCGGATTCACGAATCCAAATCCAGGTCTGGCTTTGATTCACGAATCCGAATCTGGATTCGCAAATCTGTAGGATTCACAAATCGTTTCCGAACCCTATGGGTGATGGCAGGTAAAAATCCTCTAATATGCCACATAAATCCCTGTTTTCCACAGTGAAACAATAGGGAAAAGGATATCCGAATCCCGAATCAAATCCTCATGAAGGATTTGGATCCCCGAATCCGAATCTTTATCCGGGTTCACAAATCTTATTCACGAATCCTAGGATTTGGTGTGCAGCCTTAATGTTGACCACACATATAAAAATTCTTTTGGTCATGATAAGTGACATATGCCTCCTTTGGTTGGTCAATATGCATGGTAGCCACACCATGCCACCATTTCTTAAAGGTCTTTGTACTTGCGAATCGATAACTAGTATTCCCAAATCATTATTTCCCCCTCTGGCCATTTATGACTCGTGTTGTGGGTTGTCAACAATGACCACACATAGTGAGATTCTTGGGGTCATGTTCAGTGACACATGCATACTTTGATTGGTCATAATGCTTGGTAGTTAGAGCGTGCCACTACTTGCTGAATGTGTTTATATTTGCTAGATGATACCTAGTGTTCCCAGACCATTGTTTTCCCCTCTAACCATTTGTGACTTGTGTTATGAGTTGTCAATGTTGACCACAAGGAGAGCATTTATTTTGGTCCAGATGTGTGACATATGCCTACTTTTGTTGGCCATTATACATGGAAGCCACATCGTGCCACTACTTATTGGAGGTCTTTGTACTTGGTAGTTGATAACAAGCATTCCGATATCATTGTTTCCCCCTCTGACCATTTGTGCCTCGTGTCATGAGTTGTCAATGTTGACCACACATAGTGAAATCTGTCTTTCATGTTCAGTGACATATGCATACTTTGGTTGGTCATTATGCATGGTAGCCACACCGTTCTGCTAGAAATTGAATATATTTGTTCTTGCTAGTCAATGCCAAGTGCTTGGAAACCATCATTTCCGCCTCTGACCTTTAGCGAATCATGTTATGAGTTGTGCACATTGATTGATCGTAGTGAAACTCTTTGGTCATGATGAGTGATATATGCCTAATTTGGTTGGTCATTGTGCACGGTAGCCACAGTGTGCAAATAATAATTCAAGGTCTTTGTACTTGCTAGTCGATCCCTAATATTCCCAAACCATTGTTTTGCCTCTGATCATCTTTGACTCGTATTATGAGTTGTCAACGTTGACAACACAAAGGAAATTTCTGTTGGTCCTGATAAGTGATTCATGCTTACTTTTGTTGGCCATTTACTATGGTAGCCACACCGCGCCACAACGTTTTTAAGTTCGTTGTATTTGCTCGCTGATAGCTAGTTTTCTAACATCATTGTTTGTCCATCTGACCATTTGTGACTTGTGTTATGGATTTTCAACAATAACCACACATAGTGAAGTTGTTTCGGTTATGTTCAATGACATATGCATAAACTGGTTGGTCATTTTGCTTGGTTGCCACTGCGTGCCACTACTTATATAAGGTATTTGTACTTGCTAGATGATTCCCAGCGTTCCCAAACCATTTTCCCCCCTTTGAACATTTACGACTCATGTTGGGGTTGTCAATATTGACTATCCATAGTGGAATTATTTCGTCATGGTCGGTGAAATATGCCTAATTGGGTTGGCCATTGTGCATGGTAGCCACCTTGTGCCACTACTTACTGTCTTTGTGCTTGCTAGTCGATAAATAGTACTTGTAAACCATTGTTGTGCCCTCTGACCATTCAGGACTCGTGTTATGATTTGTTAACGTTGATCACATATAGTGAAGTCATTTCGTCATATTCCATGACATGTGCATGCATTGCATGGTCATTGTGCATGGTAGCCACACCCTGCTACTACATATTGTAATTCTTTGTACTTTGTAGTGGATTCCTAATGTTTTGAAGCATTGTTTTCCCATCTGACCATTTGTGAATCATATCATGAGTTGTGAACGTTGACCCAATATAGTGACATTGTTTGGTCCTAATGCTTCATTTGGTATGTCATTGTGCATGGTAGCCACGCCGTGCAACTACTCATTGGAGGTCTTTGTAGTTGGTAGTTGATGCCTAGTATTCCCAACCCATTGTTTCCCCCTCTAACCATTTGTGACCTGTGTTATGAGTTGTCAATGTTGACCACACATAAAAAAACCTTTTGGTCCTGATAAGTGACATATGCCTACTTTGGTTGCTCATTGTGCATGGTAGCCACACAGTGCCACTACTTCTTGAAGTTCTTTGTACTTGCTAGTTTATAACTAGTGTTCCCAAATCATTGTTTCCCCCTCTGACGATTTGTGACTCGTATTATGTCTTGTCAACAATGACCACACATAGTGACACTATTTTGGTCATGTTCAGCGATAGAAGCATACTTTGATTGGTCATAATGCTTGGTAGCCACAGCGTACCACTATGTATTCATGATCCTTGTACTTGCTAGACAACATCTAGTGTTCCCAAATCATTGTTTCCCCATATGACCATTTGTGACTTGTGTTTTGAGTTGTCAACATTGACCACACATATTGAAATGATTTGGTTGTGGTCAGTGACATGTACCTACTTTGGTTGGTCATTGTGCATGATGGCCACACTGTGCCACTACTTATTGAAGGTGCTTGTACTTGCTAGCCCATGCCTAGTATTACCAAAGAATTGTTCCCACTTCTGAACATTTTTTACTTGTATTATGGTTTACTAACTTTGACCACACACTGTGGACTTCTTTGGTCATGGTCAGTGACATTTGCCTACTTTGGTTGGTCGTTGTGCATGGTAGCCACACCGTGCCACAATATATTGAAGATCTCTGTACTTGCTAAACAATTCCTAGCAGTCCAAAACCATTGGTTCCCCCTCTGATCATTTGTGACTTTTGTCATGAATTGTCAACGTTGACCACCCAGTAAACATCTTTGGTCATGATCAGTAGCATATGCCTACTTTGGTTGGTCATCGTGCATGGTAGGCACACCGTGGCACTATTCATTGAAGTTCTTTGTACTTGCTATTTGATAACTTGTTTTTCCAAATAATTGCTTTCCCCCTTACCATTTGTGACTCATCTTATGAGTTGTCAACGTTGACCACACATAGTGAGATTCTTTTGTCATATTCAGTGACATATGCATATTTTGGTTGGTCATTGTACATAGTAGCCACACCGTGCCACTATTTATTGAAGGTACTTATACTTGTTAGTCGGTACCTAGTATTCCCAAACCATTGTTTCCCCCTCTCACCCTTTGTAACTTGTGTTATGAGTTGTCAATGTTTACCACACATGGCAAAAATCCTTTGTTCCTGATAAGTAACTTATGCCTACTTGGGTTGGTCATTATGCAGTGGTAGCCACACCGTACCACTATTGATTGAATATCTTTGTACTTTCTAGTTGATATCTAGTACTCCCATGTCATTGTTTTCCCCACTGGCCATTTTTGACTCGTGATTTGAGCTGTCAACGATGACCACACATACTGAAATTCGTTTTTCATGTTCACTGATGTATGCATACTTTGGTTGGTCATTTTGCATGTTAGCGACTCCATTTGACTTCATGTTAAAAGTCTTTGTACTTGCTTGTAGATTCATAGTATTTCCAGACCATTATTTTCCACTCTGACTATTTGTGAATCGTATTATGAGTTGTGAACGTTGACCCATCATAGTGGAATTGTTTGGTCATGATCAGTGACATATGCCTAATTTGGTTGGTCATCGTGCATGGTAGCCACACTGTACGACTACTTCTTGAAGCTCTTCGTGCTTGCTAGTAAATACATAGGATTCCCAAACCATTTGTTTCCATTTTGACCATTTGTGACTCATGTTATGAGCTGTCAATGTTCACCACACATAGAAAATTGCTTATGGTCCCAATAATTCACGTACTTTGGTTGGTCATTATGCATGGCAGCCACATTGTGCCTCTACTTATTGAAGTTCCTTGTACTTTCTAGTTGATAACTAGCATTCCCAAATCATTGTTTCCCCCTCTGAGCATTTGTAACTAGTGGTATATATTGTCAACAATGACCACACACAGTGAAATTCGTTTGGTCGTGTTCAAAGAAATATGCATAGTTTGATTGGTCATTATGCTTGGTAGCCACTTTGCAACACTGTTTATTGAAGGGAGTTTAACTTGCAAGAAGATACATGGTGTTTCCAAACTATATGTTCTCCTTCTGATAATTTGTGATTCGTATCGTGGGCTGTCAACGTTGACTATCCATAGTGGAAATGTTTGGTCATGGTCCGTGACATATACATAATGTGGTTGGTCATTGTGCATTGTAGCCACCTTGTGCCACTACTTATTGTATTTGTACTTGCTATTTGATAACTAGTACGTCTAAACTTTTGTTTCCCATGTGAGAATTTGTGACTCATGTTATGAGTTGTTAACGGTGACCACACAGTGAAATTCTGTTGTCATATCCCGTGACATATGCATGCTTTGGTTGGTCATTGTGCATGTTGATAAGTGCACTTGCCATGGATTCCATTTGCCAATTTCTTGGTTTGACCACTAGAGAGTGGTGGGATGTCTTATCGGATTGCAGATATAGACTCCCTGGAATTTACCATGTGGTCTCGAGCTTTTTGTTGCTCGATTTGGTTGAGAATTCAGAAAGTTAGCCCCATCCGAACTTCGGGTGGTAGGTTGGTGGAATGTGGGGTTCCGTCATTTGTGACAGAATAGTTCTACCACCAGTATTCCGATTTTAACTTGAATGAGCTCCAAAGGCATGTGGGCCATAAAGGAAGGGAACTGGGAGGTTTCGTGGACCAGGGCAAGCCTCCTCCCGTGTTGGAGAACCAGGAAGGGCGCTTCGACAGGCCACCGTCAAAGTGCCTCTTGTCACTCTCGTTCCTGGGCATGGTGGGCGGCTCCACCATGGGTTACTCCGACAGCCGTAGCAGGGGCTCTACTGCTCCCTTTTGATGATGCTTGGATGCGTTTGAAAGCTCTGACTATACGCTGTACGAATCTGAAGTAATATCACCAGAACAACTAACCATTAACAGTTTTCAGCTCTTCTCGGTTTCCACAACCTCCATTCTGCCAGAACTCTGCTCCCTTGGTGTTATGGTGAACTAAAGCACACGCCTCCCTTGGAAGTCCCTTTGCAATAAGAATTCGTGGACACTTGGGTGGATCAGAGCGTACCAGGACACATTCCTGACAAAGGTTTATGGGCCCACAGCCCTGATCGGCCTGCCAGGACGTTCACATCTTTTTCAACACACAAGTGTGTCGCTCTGGGAGAATCTGCTGCTGTCGTTTGAGACTGTCCATAGCAGGAACTCAACATGGCGCAAAAGGCAGAGTCCTTGCCCATCCAAGAGTATATGGATGGCCCTTGTTTTGGGCTGTGGTGGTGGCATTTTGAGATCTACCTCATGCACAAGGGACTGCTGGAGCTTATGAAGGCCATGGAGGTTCAAGATGCAAGGGCAACGGACAAGGAGAAGACGGCCTTCGTGAAGAAGAACATGGGGGCGCTGATGCTCTTGTTGTCGGTGCTACACAATTCTCGGTGGGGCTACATCCACGGCTGCAACCTTGCCGCTGATGCATGGAATAAACTCTGCTCCATCCACCAATTAACATCCCTAGTCAACAAGTTCTTTGCAATAGAGCGACTCTTGATGGTGAGGTTTAAGGCAGGTGAGGAGGTAATTTCTAGCATGCAGCAGATCGAGTCTCTTGTCTCACGATGGAAAGATGTGGGGTGGGAGATTGACATGAAGATGCAGGTGATGGCACTCCTCATGGATCTACCCAGCATTTGGAGTCCTCTCATCACCGTGATGGGAGGTTAGAAGGATAATAAACTCACCTATGGTGCAATCATCGAGGACATCCGCAACGAGGTGCACCGTCAGAGCGGTGGCGATACCTCATCATCCTCAGCTGCCCTTGTCACTAAAACGCAGGGTGGCGGCAGCACCAGCAAGCGAGGCGGCGGTAAGGGTGTTGATAAGAAGGGTGCCAAGAGGGGAGCATGCCATGATAATGGCAAGGAAGGCCATTGGGCCAAGGAGTGTCCGGAAGAGGCGCAGGCTGACGGCAAAGGTGCCAAAGGCAAGAAGGCGCTCCTTAATGGCACAAAGAACCATTACCTGAAGGGTGCCAACCGGCGGTGCCTTGACTCAGGTGCGGAAGAGCATACCCAAGTTGAGAAGGTAGGGTTTATCAACTACACCAAGTCTGCAAAGTCCATGGTGGTTGAAAACAAGAAGGTCAAACCGGCGGTCGGCCAAGGTGATGTAGACATGGAGGTGGTGGTTGGTGGTAAAAAGGCACAATGTGTTATCCAAAACGTGCAACATGTTGCCGGCCTGGCTGAAATTTTGAGTGTGAGCCGCTTGACAGACAATGGGTATGAAGTGAGCTTCCGTGGGAAAGGTGCAGTGGTGCGGATGGACGCTGGCAGCCAGGTCGTGCTTGAAGCAAAGCACGTGGGATGTCTTTATATTATTGAGACAAAGGTCATCCCCTCGATTGCAGGTGCAGCAGACTCACAAGTACACGCCGTCAACCTTGCTACGAGCGGGGGAGCAGACTTGCAGCTGTGGCAACGGCGGCTGGGCACTTGTCGCCCGCACTCGTATAAGAGATGATGAAGCACGACATGGTTTGCGGCCTCAACATCACCGTTGCAACAAACGCAGCAGCAGATTTCGCAGAGCACAAGTGTGAGCCTTGCATCGTGGGCAAGGCCAAGTACAAGCAACTTGAAGATGGACAACAACGGGCCGAGAACCTGCTTGAGGTCGTACACAGTGATGTGTGCGAACCGATTCAGATGCCTTCCATCGGGGGCGCGGTATTTTGTCACCTTCATCGACGACTGTATAAGAAAACTCCTCGTCTACTTGTTGAAGCTGAAAAGCAAAGTGCTTGACCGGCTAAAAAAGTAGGTCACAACAATAGAGAGGCAGACTGGCCACAATGTCAGAGCGATACGCAACAAGAATGGCGGTGAGTATGTGGTCTGCGGAGGTTGGCTGAAGGAACATGGGATTGAGTGGCAGCCTACCACTCCGTACACTGCTCCTTCGAATGGCGTGGTGGAACGTGCAAACCAGACTATACTCAGCATGGCACGGACGATGCTTGTGGACGCTAAACTTCCACGGAGCATGTGGGCCGAGGCCGTGAGTACGGCGTGCTACATCACCAACCTCACCCCAACAGTAATGCTAAAAGGGAAAGGCAGCTGGAAGACGCCATAAGAGGCTTGGAGCGGGCGCAAACCAAGCGTGACAGACCCAAAGGTTTCCAGGTACAAGGCGCACGGGTTGGTGCAGGCCGCGCAAAGAAAAGACTCCAAACTAGACCCACATGCAAAGGCGTACGCGTTTGTCGGGTACAAGAATGCGCTCAAGGCGTACCGCCTCTTTGACCCACAAGCGCAAGACATCATTGACAGCCGGAATGTCACGTTTGATGAGCAACAGAGCTACTATAGTAGCAGCAACAACATCAATACAGCATACTCTTTAGAGTAGGGGGAGTGGTTCCAACTCTTTGAACGTGAAGAGGAGCCGGGGGCTGCAGAGGTCGATGCCTCAGAAGACGACGGTGTTGGAGCAAAGCAGGGCAATGCAGCAGATGTAGGATCCGCTAGGGCGCAGGACGCAGCAGCCAACGTGGGGGAGCCCGTGGCCGAGGACAACATTGGAGCAGAGCAGCAGCAGGATTAGTAGCCGGCGTTATCAAGATTGCCGCGTTGTAGCCGGAGGCAAAGAAATGCAGCAAAGCGGTACGATACCAGCTCAGGCCACTGGGTTGGCATGGCGTGATGAATTGTGGTTGCCGGAACGGCGCCGACAATCGCGCAAGAGGCGCTTGCACGGCCTGACGGGCAGCAGTGGGGTGGAGCAAGAAAATATAAACTTGCGACCCTTGCTGACAACGGTACTTGTGAGTTGGTGGATTGGGTTGAGGGGGCGAAGGTGATCAGCTCCAACTTGGTGTTCACGGTGAATCTCACCAAGGACAGAAAGGTGGAGAAGTAGAAGAAGCAAACGGTGGCAAAGGGGTACGTGCAGCGGAAGGGTGAACACTAGGATAAGATGTTCGCGCCCGTCACCAGGTTCACAAGCATCCCGACGATCCTTACGGTGGCAGCCGCAAAGGATATGGAAATCCACCAAATGGATGTCAAGACAGCATTCTTGAATGGCATCATTGACAAGGAGATGTACCTTAAGGTGCCAAAGGGGGTGGATGCATCAGAGCGCAAGGTGTGCAAGCTGCGAAAGGCCTTGTACGGGCAAAGACAGGTACCCAAGTGCAGGTACCAACACATGGATAGCTACATGGTGGAGCTTGGCTTCAAGCGTTGTGAGTCAGACCACAGCGTGTATGTGTGGCACAGCAAGGGACTCCATCAGATTGTCGTACCCTACGTGGACCATCTGATCCTGTGCTCATCAGATCTGGCGTCTTTGCAGTAGCTCAACGAGCAGCTAAGCGACAGATTTAAGATGACGGATATGGCGGAGCTGGAGTACTACCTGTTGGAATGATGCTCCTCACCATGGCAGGTTTGACTCCAAAAAAGAAACACCAAAACAACACGCCTAAGTGGCTTGGTGGTGAATGGTGTCCACCTATAGAGGCAGGAGCCCGGGTTCAAGTCCCACAAGATGAAGTTCTGCCCTGCCTCAACGGAGGTAGAAAATAGATGCCAAGAAGCTAGCTCAACCTCTAGAGTTCCTCTTTACATTTCTAGAAGGCCAGGTGAGGGTCCAGGAAGGTGGCACACCTTCTAGAAGGGATGACTTGTCCTACAAGGCCTCTATAGGTGTCTTGGTTGTCTTGACACCTTCCCTCGTACTCGAAGCAAGCTAAGGAATCTAGGAATGGGCAGAAGCTTCTAGAAGAGGGAAGGGATGCCTTCCTAGGTGGGAAAAGGACAGCCTACCAAGGGCCACTCAAGAAGCCATAGAATGTGATGGGATGCTCCAAATATGGCATGCTTTGGTGTTCTATAAACATTAGATCAGTAGCTATAGAATGCCACTTCTTGTGAGCCTTGAAAATGTGTACATTTGCAATCAGTTGAGGCCAGAACCATTGCCTCACTCTCTGACCAGTTTTCTGCCATCCTTGGAACTTATTGCCTCCACAATTTCAGTCTCTCAAAAAACAGTTGGTGGTGTGAACCAGCCATTGCTAGGGACCATCGAGGATGCACACTCACCTTGTCCATGGCCTAGCTGGCTAGCTACACATACAAACAAGGCATGCACTGCTATATGGAGTATGTCCCCCTGGTCTGGTCTGAGGTGGGCCACGAATACACTACCCATAATGGGAATGTCCCCTGTGGCTCATCATAGAAACCATACCTTTTTGGCTTGGTTGATAAGGAACCAAAGTCTCAAACGAGAGGTCGCGGGTTGAAACCTCGCGACGGCCGCAATCTTCTTTGTGCCCAAAACTGGGAAAGGAAACTTCTAGGAAGCTTGCTAGAGCTTACCTTGAGAATGACACTTGGCGGTCTGAGGACGCGCCAAGTAGGACAGTTTGGTTGAGGTTGGCTCCAATGGAGCCGTTATAAGCAGAAGCTTTAGCAAAGCGCTGCAAGTGTAAAAGCTTAAACCTTGCATGCATCCACTTACGGTTCTTGCCTTTGAGACTCCTCACAGAGTGTCCAACCAAAGGTAGACAGTAAGGACCAACATGCGGACTTCGTGAGGTTGCAAACCAAATGAACCTAAAGTGTCGATCCCTCGTTCGAGGGTGACATGCTATCTTGGTTGCAATACCAAGAGCCGTTGGCAACCTCCCATGTCAGGACCCATTTTCTAAACCGTTGCTATCTGGCGCATTGACAAAATGTTATGGGCCCACACTTCTGGTTCTAAGGCACGCTTCCAAGACCGACTAGCGCGTGGTTTTGTAGGGCGCACAGGTACAACAGGGACATGACCATCGGACGACTCCATCTGCTCCATCGGCTCCATCAGCTCTTTCAGGTAGGGTGCGCGCACTTGGTGGACTAGGGGACGAGGAACAGCTCTGTCCATGTTGGACACGACCCTCAAGCCCCAATGGGATTGAGGGTCAGGATGAGATCCGCGTGGAGCGGTCCTGACGTTTGTGTGATCACCTCTAGTGATTCACGTCTTCTGTTTTGGGTGAATCTGAGACAGAGCGTGAGCTTTATGGTCCCCTCACGCTATGTGAGCAGGAATTCAGAGACAGTCAGTTTTCAAAGGGAATAACGTCTTTTTGCGTTGGTTTTTTAACATGGACATGATCACAATATTTAAAGGGCTAGTCATGATATTTCCAACGCACCAAACCGCGTGCAATTCGGCCAAGCGTAGCTCAAGTTATGCTTGCCGAAGCGCATGTTTCACCCACCACATAAGCCTGACACCGCCACACGCCGTGGCGCCTTCGTTCACGTGCGAAGCGCCTTTTCCAACGCGCATATCCCATTGCACATGGTGTGGGGATCCCCTACACTGTTCCACGCATCCTACCCACTTTTGGGTCGTTTTTGGTGATGAGGTCTGACAAGGTTTGAAACCTGTCCTTAGACCTGCAATCTGAGTTTTGAATAAGTCCCCGAGCAACAAGACGTACTACTGAGTTCCGGATGTCTAGCCCGATTTTTGGCTAAGTATCTCAATAACAACCTGCACTACTAGATCCGGTGGATGATCCTCTGGATCAGATGGATCATCCACCGGACGCCTCAGCAGGCCTATCGGAGCATTTTCTCCAGATGGTATTTTTGCTGCTCGTTCCGGTCGATTATCGACCGGATTCCTAGTCGCAGCTGGCTCTTAGAGCCGCTACGCATACCCCAACTGTGGAAGGCTATATCTCCCTCCATACTAGTCCGATTCTGGCGAAACAACTTTCACCGGATTCAACAACTCGTCAACTCTTACGGGAAATCCTTCATTTTGAGGATCCAAGCAATCTATGAGTCACCAGATCCGTCGGAGCGGCGTTTCTACTTTCTGGCCACTCGTTGGCGCCTCCCGGCGCCGCACTTGGGCATGCAGAGGGGAAAATTTTCAACATTCCCCCCCTTGCACTTGCCATGCCTGCTGCTCCTGCTTGCTCTCACTCATCTTCCGTTACGCCCTCCAGCCCATCATAGCTGGTCATCCCAAGTCCAGCCACGCTCATCGCGTGCCGGTTCGCGAGTTGCGCCTAGGTCAAGCAATCTGCAAGCATGTTGTACGTGCTACATTGCTGTAGTACCACCTGCCCCTTCTCGACCATGTCCCATGCGTGATGATAACGCACGTCAATGTGCTTTGTCCTCCTCTGCTGCGCCGGGTTGTTGGTCAGCAAGATGGAGCCGGTGTTCTCCTCTTGCACCACCGTAGGCTCAAACTGCGGCACGCCCAGCTCCCCTAGCAACATGTGTAGCCACACCGCCTCCTTGATCGCCTCGGCCAGCACGATGTACTCAGCTTCCACTGTGGAGGTGGCAACGCCGTCTTGCTTCCTGCTGCACCACGAGACCGCTACACCAGCGAGGAAGAACATGTAGCTGGATGTGGACTTCCGCTTGTCCACATCCCGAGCATAGTCTGCATCCGTGTAGCAGACCAGACACAAAGGGTACGCGCGCCCCTTGCCGTCAAACCTCAGGCGCGCGTGCCGCGTCGACTGTAGGTAGCCGAGGATGCGCTTGACCACCTGCCAGTGTAGTGGCCCTCAATCGCCCAAGTACATGCTCACTTAGCCCGCCGCGTAGGCCAGGTCCGGTCGAGTCGCCAACATGGCGTACATGAGGCTGCCCACCGCCGATTGGCAAGGCACCCCTGTCATATCCTCCCGCTCTTCTTTTGTTTGCGGCGCCATTGCCGCACTAAGTTAACAGGCCATGGAGAGAGGACTGCACACTGGTTTGCAGTCCTCCATGCCGTACCGCTTGAGGAAATCAGCCACATATTTGGCCTGCCCGAGCTCAAGGGTGCGTGCCCTCCGGGTCCGTGTAATGCTCACCCTGAGGGAGAACTCTAGCTCTCCCATGTCCGACATCTGGAACCTGCTGCTCAGCTGCTCTTCCAGCTGTTGTAGGCTCCGCAGGTCTGAGGAGCACAAGATAAGATCGTCCACGTAGAGTTCGACAATCTCGTGGAGCTTCTTACTACGATGCACATACACACTGTGATCCGCCTCACAGCGCTTGAAGCCGAGTTGTGCCATGAAGCTGTCCATCTGTTGGTACCAGCATCGAGGCGATTCTTTTAGCCCGTACAATGACTTCCGTAGCCTGCACACCTTGCCCTCCGGCGCCTCCAACCCCGCCGGCACCTCCATGTTGATTTCCTTGTCGATAATGCCATTACGGAAGGCCGTCTTTACGTCCATTTGGTGGAGCTCCGTGTCCTTCGTGGCCACCACCACAAGGATCGCTCGGATGCTTGTGAACCTGGCGACAGGGGCAAACGTCTCATCGTAGAG
The DNA here is from genome assembly GCA_023375785.1 of Penium margaritaceum. NCBI lineage: Eukaryota > Viridiplantae > Streptophyta > Zygnematophyceae > Desmidiales > Peniaceae > Penium > Penium margaritaceum. The sequence goes on from SZWC01008142.1 coordinate 94,886, forward strand.
CTCGCTTTTACGCTGTGCGTATCCCTTGGCCACGAGCCGTGCCTTGTACTTGTCAGCCACACCTTCCTTCATGAACTTGGTCTTAAAGACCCATTTGGAGCCGATGACCTTGGCGTCTCTCGCCATGTCAACGAGGTGCCACGTGTTGTTTTAAGCAATGGATGCCAACTCCAACTTGATGGTGGCGTCCCACTGCTTCCCCTCAGGCCGCGCAAGCGCCTCTTGCACGGACGTCAGCTCCGTTGATGCAGCCAGCATGCATCGCGTCATGCCGATCCATCGACCGGTGCCTACGTCGAAACGCTTCCCCGCTCTGCGTTGCCTCCCGCTGCGGTGCGGTAGTCTGGGTAGTGTCTTGTCACTTTGCTGCAAACCTTTCGACTCAGCCGGCTCCGGTGAATCATCGACCGGACGGCTCCCCGAGGATTCCTCCTGCTCCGGTGAACCATCAACCAGACGGGCGGCGCGTCTGGAGGATTTTTCTCCGACGCCCGGCGCGAACTCCACCGCGAGTGCGCGGTTCGGCACCCGCGGTGCCTCCTTTGACGGATCATTCCGCCAGATCTCCAGCCCAGCTGCATTATCGTTGGAGTCCTCCGTGTTAGCTACTGCACCTGCTACATCACCGCGCTCCAACGGCGCATAATCGACCTCCGCATCTACCGGCTCCTCCTCGTAGTCAAGGAGCAGGAACCACTACCCCTGTTTTTGAGTGTTCCCAACACTCATGTTGTTGCTGCTACTGCTGAAGCTCTGCAGCTTGTCAAACTCGGCGTCACGGCTGCGGATGATCTCTTGTGTGAGCGGGTCCCAAAGCCGATACGCCTTTTGTGCGCTCTCGTAGGTGAGGAACAAGCATGACGTCGCCCACGTTCGAGCTTGTTGTCCCATTGTTGCACCGCCTGCACCATCGCGTGCGCCTTGCACCCGAACACCTTCAGGTACGCCATGTTTCGCTTGCGCCCACTCCAAACCTCCTACGGCGTATTCCAGCCGCCCTTACCCTTCAGCACCGCTGTTGGGTTAAGGCTGATGGTGTAGCTTGCTGTACGCACAGCCTACACCCAAAAACCTCGCTTCAACCCCGCATTCACAAGCATGGTCCGCACCATGTTGAGCAGCGTCTGGTTCGCCCGCTCCGCCACTCCGTTGGACTGTGGCAAGTATGGCGTAGTTTGTTCCCACTTGATGCCCTGCTGCTTCATCCACCCGCTGCAGCCCACGTACTCTCTGCCATTGTCACTGCGTAGCGCTTTGACCTTCCGGCCAGTCTGCCTCTCCACCGTTGCGGTGTACTCATTCAGTCGGTCCACGACCTCGCCCTTCTGCTCCATGAAGTACACGTAGAGCTGCAATCGTCAATGAAAGTGACGAAGTATCTCAAGCCGCCGTTTGACGGAATTTTGAACGGTCCGCACACGTTGCTTTGCACAACCTCCAGCAGGTCCTCTTCGCGAGCTTCGTTCTTGTTGAACGGCTTGCGCTGTGCCTCGCCCAAAATGCAAGGCTTGCACTTTTTGTGTGCTGTTGCATCTGCTACCGCATCTGCACCATCGATGACGAGGGCGCGTACCATGTCGCGCATTGCCATCTCCTTAACGGTTGTGGGCGCCGAATGCCCCAACCGTTACTGCGAGAGCTCTAGATTAGCGCTTCCTCCCTTGGCCATGTTGACGACGCGCTCATGCGAATCTGCTCCGTGGGATGCTGTGGGGACCACCTTGGTCTTCACGAGATCGCCCTCCCACATCGCCTCTAGCAGGACCTCGCCGTCGTCGTCAATGCGCACCACTGCGCCTTTGTGCGGAAGAGCACCTTATACCCCTTGTCTGTCAAATGGGTGACACTCAAAATGTCAGCCAGGCTGGGGACGTGCTGCAGATCACGAATTGTGCACAGCTCTTTCTTACCGCCCACCACGACTTCCACCTCCACGGCGCCTTGGCCGGCCGCCGGCTCGACTTTGTCGTTCGCGACCACCATTGACTTGGAGGACTTCTCGTAGGTGACAAACCCCACCTTTTGACTTAGGTGTGCTCCTCGGCCCCGGAATCCAGGCACCACCTGTTGGCCTTCTTAAGGAAGTGGTTCTTCTTGGCGTTGAGAAGCGACCAGCCCTTGCTGTTTTTATCGCTGGTCTATGCCTCCTCCGGGCACTCACGGGCCCAATGGCCCTCCTTGCCGCAATTGCGGCACGCACCTTTCCTGGTGCCCTTCTTGCCGCCGCCCTTTCCGCCACTACCTTGGCCCCCGCTTTCGCCACCACGTGCTTTGGTGACAAGGGCCGATGAGGAAGACGAGGACTCCCCGCAGCCGCGGCATTGTACCTCGTTGCGGATGTACTCTACGACTGCGCCATAGGTGAGCTTGTCCTCTGACCATCCTCCAAGGACGATGATGAGTGGGCCCCAACTGTCAGGTAGGGCCATGAGAAGGGCCATCGCCTGCAGCTGTGTGTCGATCTTCCACCCCACATCATTGCATTCCGAGGCGAGCGACTCGATCTGCTCCATGGCAGAGATGACATCATCTCCCTCCTCGATTCTCACCGTGAGGAGTCGCTTCATTGCGACAATTTTGTTTGCGAGCGACTTGGATTGGAAGATGGCGCAGAGCTTTTGCCAAGCTTTGGCTGCCAGCTTGCAGCCTTGGAAGTAGCCCCACTGCGACTCGGCCGTCCTAGATACCAGGAGGATGAGCGCCTCCGTGTTCTTCTTTTCGAAGGCCTGCTTCATTGTGTCCGTAACAGTTGCCTTTGTGAGCACCTCCTTTCCCAACATGACATCCAACAGCCCCTTATGCGAGAGGTGCAGTTAAAACTGCCACCTCCATAGCGCGAAACCCGGGCCGCCCGCATACTTCTGAATGGACTGCATCTCCTTTTGCGCCATGTGCGCAGCTGCTACTCCGACGAGTTCTCAGAACTTCACGGCGACGTGCAAGATGACGATCGTGTGCGCTGTGGAAGACGTGAAGGTCGAAGGCGTTCAGACCTGTGGGCCCATTTCCCTTTGTCATGATGAGATCCGCGTGGTGTGATCCCGCTGTTTGTTTCATCACCTCTAGTGATTCACGTCTACTGTTTTGGGTGAATATGAGAATGAGCGCGAGCTTTCTGGTCGCCTCACCATATGTGAGCAGGAAATTAGAGACAGTCAGTTTGCGAAGGGAATAATGTTGTTTTGCGTTAGATTTGAACATAGACAAGATCACAATATTTATAAGGCTAGTCATGATATCTCTAATGCACCAAACCGCGCGCGATTCGGCCAAGCATAGCTCAAGTTATGCTTATCGAAGCGCAGGTCTCACCCAGCACAAAAGCCTGACGTCGCCACATGCCGTGGTGCCTTCGTTCGCGTGCGAAGCGCCTTTCCAAAGGCCCATATCCCATTGCACATGGTGCGGGGGTCCCCTGTACTGTTTCCACGCATCCTACCCACTTTTGGGTCGTGTTTGGTGATGGGGTGTGACAAGGTTTGAAACCTGTCCGTGGACTTGCAGTCTGAATTCTGACTAAGTCCCCGAGTAACAAGACTTACTAATGAGTTCCGGACGTCTAGCCAGATTTTTTGGCTTGATCCCTCAGTAACAACCTACACTACTGGATCCGGTGGATGATCCGCCGGATCAGGTGGATCATCCACCGGATGCCTAGGCAGGCCTATTGGAGCATTTTCTCTAGATGGTATTTTTGTTACTCGGTCCGGTCGATTATCGACCGGATTTTGAGTCGCAGCCGGCTCTGAGAGCCGCTGTGCATACCCCAACTTTGGAAGGCCAAATCTCCCTCAATACTTGTCCAATTCTGGCGAAACAACTTTCACCTGATTCGACGACTTGTCAACTTTTAGGGGCTGTCCTCCATTTGAAGATCCGAGCAATCTTTGAGTTGCCAGATCCGCCGGAGCAGTGTTTCGACTTTCTGGGGGCTCGTTGGCGCCTCCCGGCACCGCAATTCGGCATGCGGAGGGGCAATTCTTCAACATTAAGCTCTACCCCTTTATAGAAGATGGTACGACCCCGAATCCGTTCTCCCACGTCGGCACCATCGCCTTAGGCGATCATCGGCGGGAGGGGTATGCAACGGAATCAATTGCACCTTTTGACAATGGTCGTAGTCAGCAGCCTCATCAGCCTCATCGGCCTCAAGGAAGCAGCGTATCAGCGAAGCAGAGAAGAAGAGCAACCGCCGGAAATGGCAGATCGGACTCCAGCCGGCCTTGAGGCGGGTTTGTCCAAATTCACGGGGACAGGTTTTCCCTTGTGAAAATGGCAGTTTGAGACTGTCATGAACGTGCGTGGCTACCTTGACACCCTAAAGGGGACAGAGACTACTATTAACGATGTTTTGTTTGTCCACCGAAAAGGGGGGAAGCAAGGAAGGCATGGGGTCAGGATCCGAGAAAGCGGTCGATGGATGTTCCGACGATCATCGACCGAGGAAAAGAAAATACGAAAGGAGCAGTTTGACTCTGGGGAGTAACGGGGCACAAAGGAAGATATTGCGGTGGACACCGGAACCCGACCACACCTGCTGAGAGGAAAGGAAATCGGCCCGAGGCTGGCTTGATGGTAGCGGGGCCACGTGCGAACCTTAAAAAGAGGAGCGGAACCCAATACGCCTTATCCAAGGACGTTTTATGTGCAAGCCGCAAAAGGGGCTAGCGAGCGCGGGGGGGGGGGG
>SZWC01008142.1:99745-119932 GCA_023375785.1 Penium margaritaceum
GGGGGGGGGGGGGGAGGTCTAGGAAGGTCACGCGAAGGAAGGATAAGAGAAGAAGAACAGGAGGATACTCGTATGCTATCTTTCTGTCAAAGAAATGACCGACTGACTGCCGGCTTTGAAGACCGCTCAAACGCTTGGACTCGATGCCATTGGCGCTCAATCGAGTGCTCCACGACGGACTCGTGACCCGATCCCGGTGTGAGCGACGAGTCTAGCGGCCACCCGCACGAATGAGAGATTGCTGCCCCTCAGTCGAATGCAGACCGTCAAGCGAGACCCATGTCCCATCTCGCGACAAGCTAGAGTAGAGAAGTTAGAGTAGGCAGAGTGCTTGTGAATGTGTGTGAGTGCATGTGAGTGTGTGTGTGTGTGTGTGTGCAACCATCCCCGGATGGGAAGGCCGCTTCCTGAGGAGCATACAACGGAGCCGTCATGGGTTGTTCCTGAATTCCCGCAGGACCTCCAGCCTCCCAGCTCAAGCAGAGTCGCCCGGGACTCACCGGTGACCTTCTACGCCATCTACAGCTGCTGAAATGTACCTCATTGGTTGGGTGCGCGGACACTCCTGGGATTGATGCAATGGTTGCATCATCCTGCGGGTGGGGCCGTAGAGACATTCTGGCAACCATGGCTCCGGAGACTTCCCTGTGACGACAAACCCCGCCCCATGGAGAGTTGGCAGGAGGTGGCCCGTGACATCAGACGACACGCCGCAGAAGCTGCTGAAGAACTCGCCGTGGCGTGCCAGGCCTACCAGCGGTATCAACAAGAGCTTTTTTGTATGTGCAAACACGACCTGACGCGCGCCAGCTCCCATGCAGGTTGACGCATAGACGGACTGCTGGAGTTGTGTCGCGCCGCCCTGTGGACGAGCAAGCAAGGCGGCGTGAAGTGCACTGTGTTCTTGCAGGAACAAGCTCCGACCAACAATCCGTGGACTTAGGAGGCATACGGTTGCGCATGGTGCTGTGTGATATGTACAGGAGGGATTGCATGTCTCATGGAGGGATGTTGCATGTGTATGTGTTCATGGACTAAAAGCAACCAAGTTTGATTGTTCACATTGCTTTGCTTTCATTAGTAGGATAGTTTGACTGATATCATCTCATTCGGTGAATGATTGCCCGTCAGTGGTGAAATGGTGAGAAGGAATATGGTTGGAATAACCACGTTGATATTCAGCTTACCCTATGTAGAACATTAGGAAGGAGTGTGTTAGCTGAATTGGTGTCATACGGTGGATGATTGCTCGCCCATGGTGGAACGTTGGTGAACGGAACTAGTATAGTCGCAAAGTTGAACTGATCGTTGGTGACTTGTTAGGATCAGGGATATGTGTGACCTATTTCCCGTGTCATACGGTGAATAATTTGTCAAGTAAGTAAGAGTGAGAATACGCGGGAAGGGAGTCAGAAAGAGAGCAACGTAGAACGTGAAATGAATAGCGCAGTGTGAACCGTGACTGAGAGCTAAACCCTGCATGCTGTGAGACCCAATTCCAATCGATGGCGGAAAAGGGTATAAGATTGTTAATGGTGCGGTGAGTGTGGACTGACTTGTTTTCCGTGACAAGTGTGGCAGGTGCCTTCAAATCAGTCTACGCTTCAAAGCGCGATCATTCAGGGAGGGAGTCCTCGCGTCTCCAACCGANGGGGGGAAGGTCTAGGAAGGTCACGCGAAGGAAGGATAAGAGAAGAAGAACAGGAGGATACTCGTATGCTATCTTTCTGTCAAAGAAATGACCGACTGACTGTCGGCTTTGAAGACCGCTCAAACGCTTGGACTCGATGCCATTGGCGCTCAATCGAGTGCTCCACGACGGACTCGTGACCCGATCCCGGTGTGAGCGACAAGTCTAGCGGCCACCAGCACGACTGAGAGATTGCTGCCCCTCAGTCGAATGCAGACCGTCAAGCGAGACCCATGTCCCATCTCGCGACAAGCTAGAGTAGAGAAGTTAGAGTAGGTAGAGTGCTTGTGAATGTGTGTGAGTGCATGTGTGTGTGTGTGTGTGTGTGTATGCAACCATCCCTGGATGGGAAGGCCGCTTCCTGAGGAGCATACAACGGAGCCGTCATGGGTTGCTCCTGAAATCCCGCAGGACCTCCAGCCTCCCAGCTCAAGCAGAGTCGCCCGGGACTCACCGGTGACCTTCTACGCCATCTACAGCTGCTGCAATGTACCTCATTGGTTGGGTGCGCGGACACTCCTGGGATTGATGCGTTGGTTGCATCATCCTGCTGGTGGGGCCGTAGAGACGTTCTGGCAACCATGGCTCCGGAGACTTCCCTGTGACGACAAACCCCGCCCCATGGAGAGTTGGCAGGAGGTGGCCCGTGACATCAGACAACACGCCGCAGAAGCTGCTGAAGAACTCGCCGTGGCGTGCCAGGCCTACCAGCGGTATCAACAAGAGCTTTTCTGTATGTGCAAACACGACCTGACGCGCGCCAGCTCCCATGCAAGTCGACGCATAGACGGACTGCTGGAGTTGTGTCGCACCGCCCTGCGGACGAGCGAGCAAGGCGGCGTGAAGTGCACTGTGTTCTTGCAGGAACAAGCTCCGACCAACAATCCGTGGACTCAGGAGGCATACGGTTGCGCATGGTGCTGTGTGATATGTACAGGAGGGATTGGATGTCTCATGGAGGGATGTTGCATGTGTGTGTGTTCATGAACTAAAAGCAACCAAGTTTGATTGTTCACATTGCTTTGCTTTCATTAGTAGGATAGTTTGACGGATATCATCTCATTCGGTGAATGATTGCCCGTCAGTGGTGAAATGGTGAGAAGGAATATGGTTGGAATAACCACGTTGATATTCAGCTTACCCTATGTATAACATTAGGAAGGAGAGTGTTAGCTGAATTGGTGTCATACGGTGGATGATTGCTCGCCCATGGTGGAACGTTGGTGAATGGAACTAGTATAGTCGCAAAGTTGATCGTTGGTGACTTGTTAGGATCAGGGATATGTGTGACCTATTTCCCGTGTCATACCGTGAATAATTTGTCGAGTAAGTAAGAGTGAGAATACACGGGAAGGGAGTCAGAAAGAGAGCAACGTAGAACGTGAAATGAATAGCGCAGTGTGAACCGTGACTGAGAGCTAAACCCTGCATGCTGTGAGACCCAATTCCAATCGATGGCGGAAAAGGGTATAAGATTGTTAATGGTGCGGTGAGTGTGGACTGACTTGTTTTCCGTGACAAGTGTGGCAGGTGCCTTCAAATCAGTCTACGCTTCAAAGCGCGATCATTCAGGGAGGGAGTCCTCGCGTCTCCAACCGAGTGTAAGGAGGCATAGGCAAACCAACCTTGATGACCCTCCTGACCGCGGGGGGTGACCTCTTGCCATCTCACAAGGTGCAAGAACAAGAGGACATAGCCAGTGGATCATGTGACCGTACCATCGGCGTCACAAGGACGAATCCTGCCCCACCCTGCGTCCTTGAGAAGACATGATGAGGCGGACACCCACCGCCCACCGCTATGAGGGAAGCCCAAAATCCTCCATGGCTGGACCCCAAGTTTAAGTGGGATCCGCTAGATGATCAGTCCCCACTAGTATACAACGAGGAGAACGAGATGAGTCCCGACAAAGAAGAAGAGTTCCACTTGCAACGTCTCGAGGAACTCCAAGAATGGAAAGCTATCAGACAGGCGCAGTTGGCAGCCGTGACGCTAGAAGAACCGGAGAAGGACGACATGCACAACCAAGACGGGGAACGTGAGTTTGAGCAAATGGAAGACTACGCATCCGATGACGAACACGAATCTATAGCTGACAAAGGGGCCCATCTTGCTCCATTACGTCACCACTCCAGATGGGCAAACTCTCCATGAAGGTGTGGTCATGACCCAGGAACACCATGCACCGCGGCGCCTTGAAATTTCAACCCCAAGGATGTCTTCACCCGTACCCTTTGTGAACTATGACGGGGAATGTGTAGACCCTAACGGCGCCCAGGATGACCAGGCAGATGAAGAAGAGGTGTCGCTGGATCACCCCTCAATGCAGGCTCTGCACTCTTAACATCAGCTTGTGACTTTCTGTCCTCGGGCAGTCTCCTCGCGTCTAGTCGCTCACCCTCGACGCTCAGCCTCGGACAGCGGTGTATCTTCCCCACGTGTGCAGAAGCGCCCAGACATTCTGGAATAATGAGCAAGGGAGTCCCGATGGGAAGGCCCAATCCTTATGACCTCACGACACGCAGGTGCTGGACAGCAGTCCTCACACCACCAGCAGGTGAACAAGGCATCCTTTGCTTTCACAGCATCGCGCCGCAGGGAAGTCCCAGCTCAAGGAAGCATCAATCCTTCATCCACGGCTGGAGCCACCAGGCAAATGCAAGCCTTGGGGGAGACGTGCATCCCAACAAGGGCTGCGCCAAGCAAGTATACAATGCAACCTGTCCAATCCAAAAGGCAAGCATCTCATCTGCAACCAAGCAAAGCACCAGCCACTCCCAGAACAGGGAGATTCTAGCAGAAATCACGAGAAACGAGGGATATAACTGGACCCGGGCAAGGATTGGTGGCTCACGCAGGCCAACAGCTCGCCGTGCGATTACATCCATGTTGACTTCGACTTCCGACTTTAGGGGATCAAGTTGGAGTCGCTAAGTCGATCAAAGTCGACATTGACATCGACGTCGACTTGACTTGACCCCCCTCTGGCACTCGTGGCACTTTTTTGCCCCTATTTTGGTTCTGGACCCCTTGGACCAAGGCAAGGGAATTAAATTACAAGGTCAAGATCGACCACTGCGAGCACAAAACGGCCTTTTAGCACGTGTGCCGAGCTTTGCTGGCTTGACAGAGTGAGATATCCCAAGCGAGATTGGCTATTCTAGAAAGCTGGTAGGTCAGCATCAAACCAATCATGTGACATGCTGTTGCTACATGGATAATGCGTGCCTGGAGCATGTTCACTGAGTGGCAAAAACGCATCGCACTCATGTGACATTTCGCGGCTATTGCTGACCAATAGGCGGCCACAGAACACGTTGTCATCTTCATGGGACGGGCATGACATGTCCTGCTAGCCTGGACGAGGCTGCACAGGATCCGCCTGTCAGGTAAGGTGAAGGGGGTGTCTAGGTAACCGAGTCCATGCACTTGTTGTTCCAACATTGCAAGCTTTGCCAATATGGCTGGCGGGGCCAGTCAGGCCACCACCAGTTCTGTGCCATCTACTTCGGCCAGACCACCAGTTCTGGTTGGTGAATTCCTCATCCGAGCCCTTAGCAAGTTTTTGAGGCCTATACCGACTCAAGGCAGCTACCCCGGATGGCAGTGCGGGCCATGTGGAAAGGTGGCGTCAGGCGGATCTGACCTTATGCGCGGTCATTTCGGGGCGGCTGTGCATAACATTGCTAAGTGCAAGGTGGCTCCTCCAGCTGCCCGGGCTCTTCTTGGTCTCCCTCCCCTGCCCCCTCCTCGGACCTCCTTTTAGCCATTCGACGAGACGCTATACAATGGCCAAGGTGAGCCATGGGGCACGAGTTCCAGCCCAGTTGACTGGACAAAGCTCATAGCAGAGCGGAAGCGGCAGGAACTTCGCGTAGCAGTTGGTGTTGCCGACACTCTACCAGCCATGGTTCCCGCTCCAGCTTCTATCCTTGAGTCCCTTCGCAGTAGCAACCCGGGCCCTACAGGATCGCTCAACACCTCTCGTCATTTGCTCATGTCAGAACACCTTGCAAACGCTGCTAACAGCAAGTGCCAGCGGACGATCGTGAAAATAATGGCAAAGAACGCCCCCCCTATCTCGTTCTGTAGAGATGACGTTGTCTTCGAGCTCGTAGAGGATGCGCGACGGACAACACCCAGCTTCAGGCTGCCCGCCAAGGACTGGGTGACATCGGAGCTGCTTCCAGCACTTGATGCAGAGCTAGTAGAGCTGGAGGCTCCACTTCAAAGTGGCTGTAAAGTTTTTGTAGTAACCCTTGGCGTTGACGAGTGGTCGGATATCCAGATCTGGTCCATCTACTCAGCGATGGCATCAAACGTGAAAGGTACCGCACACCTCTTCTCCAGAGATGCAAGCAGCGTTGTCAGGGATGCCAACCATGTCGTAGTGGTCATCGATCACGCCATCTCCGAGGTGGGCGCGAACAAGGTTTTCATGAGGATCACGATCAACGCGTCTACAAACAAGAAGGCCTATCTTGAGCTCCGGAAGAAGTACCCTGCTGTTGTCTTCAATCACTGTGTTGCCCACTCCTTGGATCTTGTGCTGAAAGATGTGGCAAAAACGGAGTGGGATTCAAACCTCATCAGCAAGGCAGGGCACATTGTGTCATTTTTCTGCAACAAGGAGTTGCTCAGGTCCTGGCTGAAGACGGAGGGTGGCTTGGTGTTGTTGCCTGCTGTCGCCACCCGGTTCGGGTCTGTGTATAAGATGTTTGAGCGTCTACTGAAGCTGCGTGAGAATCTTGTGAACATTCTTAGCAGTCCAAGGTGGAATGAGTTCGGTTCTCTTGGCAAGGATGCTGGGTAGAAGGCAAAGAAGAAGGAAGTGCGCAAGCTTGTTAAGATGGGTGGCTTTTGGGTGTAGGTCAAGGCCATTACCAAGCTCATGCTCCAAATTGTCCTTGCTATTCGTAAGGCTGACACTGCAGGGGGGACAGCCATGATTATGTTTGAGACACTTTTGGACATGACGGTGGCTGTGAACTCTCTTGCTACTTCTCGGGGCAGCCGTTGTCCGTCTTTCAACCCTGACTGGGCCAAGTTTGTTGCTGAGCGTATGAGTTTCCGTTGGACTAATCAAATGTCTTGTCCCATCTATGCCGCAGCTCGTCATTGCCACCCGCAGCACTTCGGCCACAAGTTTGATGGCGACCAGAAAATGGTGGAGGCGTGGAATACCGTCGTCACTACACTCCTCCCGGATCAGTGCGAGCAGGACACCATCAATGGGGAGCTGGAGGCGTTTGAGAACGGCAGGATCACATTGGAGGAGGAGCCGTCCAAGGTCAGGTTGGTGCTGCGGGCAAAGGAAGCAGTGCAACATGTGATAGCAAGCGAGCTGCCTGCATTCAAGTGGCATGGCCGCCACATGACCAGCATGCCAACTCTCCGGGCGCTGGCAATGCGGCTTTTTGCATAGCCTTGTAGCAGCTCCGACAACGAGCCGGCCTTCTCAAAGCATGAGCTTATTCAGACTACACAGCGCAACCGTCTGAAGGTTTCAATGCTTGAGATGCTGGTCCACACAAACGTGCGGCTGACACATATGTACGGGAAGAAAGAAAGGAAGCTGACAAAGGATATCAAGCAAGCACTTGATGAGGAGACAGGAGACACTGGAAGTGAGGCAGATGGGGATGTCAAAGACGAGGAGGACTATGTCTTCCATTGGGACCCCACCATTGCAAGTGCAGGAGATGGTGACAATTTTGAGGTGGAAGAGGTGAGGGAGGTGGCAGGGGACGAGGAAGCAAACCTTGACGACAAGGAGCATGAGGATGAGGACAAGGAGATTGAACAGATGGAGCAGCAGGGAGATGATGACAGCAATGAGGACAACGATGTAGACGATGATGGTGGTGTGGCAGAGGTAAGAAGGATTCTCAAGCAAGATGTTCGCAAACGCAAGGAAATCGAGGTTCCAGGCATTGTAGAAGCAGCTCTTGTGGCAGGTGCAGGAGAGGGAGGTTCTACGGTGGGATCCATGCCCAACTCACGAGCCCCCACTACAGAAGGTTCAATGGCTGCAGATAGCACAGCAGCTAGGAAGGCCTCTGATCGCTCTAGGCGACTTTGCAAATGCCGTTAGGATTACATTGCAAGTCCAGATGCCTTTTTGTGCTGTGATCAATGTCATATTTCAAACCAGATATCCTGTTTTGTTTTCTGCTTTGCCAATATTTCAATTCCACTGTTGAATGATGTGTATCCTCCTATCCAAAGTTGAGGGAGGCAGAGTTCCCTCGCAATGTGTTAATGCTATCTAACATTATTAACATGATAGTACAAGTGCTTGAGGAGACCTCATCCAGAACTTGTAAAGAGATAGATAACTAAAACTATGACTTATGACAAAACAATGTTGCAAAGTGATTTTTAGGGCAACTTGGGTAACATGTGTCGGAAAATGAACAGGTAAATCATGGGCCAGAAATGGTGTTTTTGGGCAGGTAAACAGCTCCCTCCGGGAAAAAATGTAGTGTATGTGATCAGATTTTAGTATTTCTGGCTTTCTCATAGTCAAATCCCAAGTCGACTTTCAGGTCAAAGTCGACTTGGGGTTAGATTGGGCGACTTCCGACTTTCGACTTGGCGACTTATCATCGACTTAGACTTTGAGAAGTCAACATGGGAGTACATGCGAGTTTAGCAAGACAGCAAACGGGGAGTTCTGGACTGGGAGGAACCGACGTAGGACATGTTTGACTGAGCGGAGGGGGAACCGCTTATCGTCTAATACCAGAGCAGTTGGCCTGGCGCAAGTGCATTGACCTCACCTGGGGACCCAGTTACGGGCACAGGTGCAAGTGTTGCCTACGCATGAACTGGCTTCAAATCCAGCGGCAAAGGCTTCTTACACACTCCCAAAGCTCGACGTCTTCAAGGGTGAACCAGAGGAGGATCCCGCCATTTTGCTGTCTAAGTTGGGCACATGCCTTGACTATGGACTACTATCTCCAGACAACATCGTCCTAGCAATATATATTGCATTGCACGGGAAAGCATTGGAGTGGTTCACTGCAGAACATGGAGAACGTCCATTTGCAGACTTCGACGACTTGGCAAAAAGAATGACGAAGAGATCTGACCCAATGAGCCTCGAAGAAGCAGAGCTCCGGATTCCCACTATCCGCATGAAGGAAGGGGAGAACATCAAGCTACACAACAACAAGTTCACTAAGATTTCTACGCGCTGCATAGACATAACCTTACGCATGATCAAGGAATACTACCGTGATTCTCTGATCACAGTCGTTGCCAACACGTTGGACCAGAGACAATTTAGTACATTGGATGCGCTGAAGGAGGAGGCAGAACACAATTTAGTACATTGGATGCGCTGAAGGAGGAGGCAGAACACCAGGAAAGGGAGATCGCTTGAGAGCAATCAGCCCCAAAAGAGTTTGTGGCTCCAACCATCCGCATGCCAGCAGGAGCCTCAGTACCCAACCCAATGAACCCCCACAATTTCCCACCCGAGAGTTGTTATGGGTGTGGAGAATTCACCCATCGGCTTCGGGAATGTCCCAACCCTGCCCCGGTGCCCGGTATGCAGCCCAGGGGAGGACAGTACCAAGGACGCGGACCAACAGGATCAGGACCTGTAGTTGGTCGACAGGGAGTTAGTCCTTATGTCACTTCCTGTCCCTCTGGTCCAGCAGGGAATGGACCAGCGCAATGGAAGGCGTATGCGTAACACAGAGAAACAAGAGAAACACCAGCAACCTCCCAGCCTTCTGCTTCAGATACGCCTGCGCGGAATGTAAAGATGGGTCTTCCCCGCTCCAAGGAGCAGACCACAGAAACCCCTCCAACGGCTGCGGAACAGGAACTGGTCACGGTGGCTCAAGCACAAGGCGTGGAATGATGGTCAATTGCGGAGATGTACGAGCGCATGTGCCAATATGAGGAACGACAAGAACGGGCTGAGGAAGACCTATAGACATGTATCAAAACGCGCTCCACCGGCCTACCAAATCAGAATTTGGCGATGTTTCCCAAACCCCCACTTGTATCGCCCGTACGCCCCCCAAGGGCTCCCACACCTCCACGTCGCCAAAAGGTGACCTTTGCACCCTCGACACGCAACGAGCTTACGGCAGGTGCTAAAAACTCCTTCCATCGTTGTTTCAAGGAGATATCACTGGGAGAATACTTACAGAAAAATCCCACCCATCTCCCGGACTTCGCAGCCGTCTTGGAGGAATATGATGAAAAGCCTCGCCCGGTTGGCATTCGCCTCAGTTGCACCCAAGCCCCGCATGATCGCCTCAGCAAGGTAGCCATGCAAGCGGAACCCAACACTTAGGGATGGCGACCCATGCCTCTTGCACCACCTGAGACACAGGCTCCCCACCATGAGGTGGTCAGCTGCTTTGTACGGATTTGAGGAAAAACGTTCCTAACAATCATCGACCTGGGTTCCACTCACACCACGGTGACGATCCACGTCCTGCAAGCAGTCGGTTGGCAACACAGGATTCAACCGACGTCAAAGATGTTTACAAATGCATCCGGTGGGATGGATGCAGGACATGGTGTTTTGGACAACCTTCGCTTGCAAGTGGGCCTCATCCACGATGTCGTACGCATGCAGGTCACGGTGGCCCACACCTATGACGTCTTGTTGGGAACCGACTACCTCATCCCTTGACAAGCAGGCTTGTTCTACAATGACGGAGTCATGCAACTGACCTTGGCAGGATATACCACATGTGCAGCCCTGATTGTGGGGCCAAGGACGTCAATTCCTACCCACTCAGGTCATCCCTTTTCATTGGAAGAAGCCTACGCCAAGGATTACACTGCCAGGAATTCCATCTTAGCGTACCTTGAGCATGATGCATTCCCGGCTACCCCGCCATGTGCCGAGAGGGCAGAGACGCTAACTTCCATCTCATTACCCCTCCAATCAGGCTCTATACGAGCACATGTTGCTCCAACGGATGACCGACCGCAGATCCCCATAGGCAGAATACCCATGCCATCGATGGACAGCCCCAAATGGGTGTCCCCCGGCACAGTAAACAGATGCTCCAATGACATCACCCTGGCACCCACCACTCCCTCTCATTCCGTGCCTCCACAGACGTTGAATCGACCGCTTGAGCCTGTGATCACGTGACCAGTGATCCCAGAGGATCTCGTCAGGGAAGCGGAGCAAAAAGGAAAGATGCTTGTAAGCGACAACAACACTACTCTCTGTAAAGGTACTGACTCTGAAGATTCAGACGAGGAGCCAATGAGAAACGTCGGCTGGCTTCGCCTTGATGACGAGCCACCTCCGCGTCAATCCAAGGTCCTCACCATCACACCAGGTGGTTCTCGCATTTTTAACCTGCAATTTTATGATTATTGGGATCCTGATCCAGATCTTGGGGCCGGTCTGGCGGGGGATGAGGAGCCGCCACCATCCAAGATTCCACATTCCCAACGATGGGATCACATGCTACATGAACATTTGACACAAGAACAGTGGCAAGAAGTGAAGGAGCTCCTTACATATCATGGAGAAGTATTCGCGGGCAAGTCAACGGAGATCGGAGCAGTCAACACGTTACACGTCATCAACACAGGAGATGCACCTCTTCATAAGCAGAAGGCTCGTCATCTTCTCCAAGACCAGAAAGATGTCATCAACGAAGGCCTGCGTGAACTCAAGGAGCAAGGCGTGATAGTGGAGGTGGAAAGTCCTTGGCGCTCCAATCTGGTGATTGTGGGGAAACCGGACGGCACGAAACGGTTTTGTGTCAACTTCCATGACCTCAACAAGGTCACCATTGAGGATGCTTACCACATGTCACTCATTGTTGACATCCAAGAGCGACAACATGGAAATAACTGGTTTGCTAAACTTGATGTCAAATCTGCTGTCCACACCAGTCCTATGTACCGCAATTCAATGTTGAAAACAGCCTTCATCACCCCAGACGGTCTTAATTCCTTTACCCGCATGCCTTTTGGGTTACGCAATGCCAGTGCAACGTTTGAATGCGTAATAGACCAAGTGCTACGAGACGTTCCTAACGCCTGCTGTTACGTGGACAACGTCATGGTCGCTCCGTTTAGCTTCCAAGAGCTGATGGCTTCGCTGGATTCCGTGTTTTAAGCCATACGCTCGGTGAATCTTGGCCAGAAAGCCGCCAAGTGCTTCATCGGGAGGGATAGGATGGAGTTCCTAGTGTTCATTATCAGTGCCCAAGGGATATCCACAGACCCAGCCAAGTTTGCAGTTGTCCGTGAATGGAAATGCCCAATTACATCATCTCAGGTCAAGTTCTTTTTTGGCTTTGTCAGCTTCTATCCCAAGTTCGTCCGTGACCACGCTAAAATTGTTTTCCCTTTACAACGCCTTACTCACCAAGATGAACCCTTTGAATGAACGGAGGCCAGTCAGCTCACATGGGTGGAAATCAAGCACCGCCTCATTACGGCTCCAATGCTCGAGTTCCCAAACTTCAACCTACCGTTCGTCGTCACAAGAGACTTGTCACAGCAAGGCATCGGGGCCATCCTGTCTCAGCACGGGGACGACGGCACAATGAGAGTGGTCTGTTATGGTAGCTGCGCGCTCAATGACGCTGAGGCTAAATATCCTCCTATGAAGGGAGAATGCCTGGCGGTCTTGTGGACCATTCAGTTCTACCGAGACTATGTGAAGAATGAGAAACCCTTCACCATCCTCACTGACCATCAGGCCCTCCAATGGTTGCTTACTACGCAAAATCATGAGGGCACCCTTGGCAAATGGGCATTAATTCTCCAAGGATACAATCTCACAATCACGTATCAACCGGCATTTGCGAACCGCAATGCCGACGCTCTCACCCGATTGCCAAGAGAAGGACGGAAAGATCGCAGCTCCACTGACACGAAGACATATGGCGGTAGACCACCTCCTGACGAGCCCCCAACAACAACATGTGATGATGAACCACCTCCTAACGAGTCTCCTTCAACATGAAAGGTGTTGATCCTAGGCCAGGCACAATATCTCACTCCCGAGGAATACAGCAAGGCATATCCGCTCGAAGGTTTTCCTCAGCACGACGCAAGCATCAAACACATTACCGTCCACAGACGAACTGACCTCTTCAAGGATGCGCCAGGGTGGACACACAAAGAATACGGTGAACGAAACTAGTATAGTTGCAAAATTGAACTGGTCGTTGGTGACGTGTTAGGATCAGGGATATGTGCGACCTATTCCCTGTGTCATACAATGAATAAGTTGTCGAGTAAGTAAGAGTGAGAATATGCGGGAAGAGAGAGAGAAAGAGAGCAACGTAGAACGCGAAATGAATAGCGCAGTGTGAACCATGACTGAGAGCTAAACCCTGCTTGCTGTCAGACCCAGTTCTGGTTGATGGTGGAAAAGGGTATAACAACTGCACCAGCCGATGCAACCGTGACAACGCATGCGGCTGATCTTGCAGCATGGACGATGAAGAACAACATGGCTCTTGCCATTCTTGTGACGTCCATCAACAAGACTCAACACTCTCGCATCGTAGGATGCACGTTGGCTGCCGAGGCCTACGCAAAACTTGCACGCGTGCATCAATCAAATGCCATAGCAAACTGACTCTTCATCTTCCAATGGTTGTTGTCGATGAGGCTCAGCAACGGAGAATCGATACCTGCATTTTTGCAGTCGATCTATAACATGCTGTAAGAGGTCCAGCAAATGGAATGGAATCTCGACTCCAACATGCGTGCCATGATCCTTCTAATGGCACTGCCGGAAAGTTATGGCTCCTTGATCACCGTATTTGGCGGTTGGAAAGAAGCAGATCCGACATACGAGGCTGTCGCCGAATACGTGCGCAACGAGTCCATGCGACGTAGTGGCACTGAGGCAAATATCATAGCCTATGCCTCTCGCATCGATGAACAAAGTTCAAGCTCTCGCTCCAGTCAAGGCAACACCGAAAGCAGTGGCAGTGGGGGAAAGGCAACGGTGGGGGGAAGAGTTCCAAGAAGCCCAACAACTGTCACAACTGTGACAAGGCTGTGCAATGGGCCAGGGACTACCATAGTCCCAAGAAAGAAGGCGGGACCAAATGTGGAAAGGAGAAGAAGGAACTCACGAATATGATGGCTAGGGGTCTTCCCATGAAGGGCGCAGCGATCCTCAGGCCCAAGGCATTTGCCCTTGACTCTGGCACCAACCACCACTGAACAAAAGAGAAGGGTGGATTTGTCTCCATGGTTGAATCTGTCATGCGCAGCAAGTGTGCAAATGGCAGCGTTGTCCAAGCCATGGGCGAAGGGGACAAGGTGATCACGTTCAACGTGAATGATGCAAAGAAGGTAGTCAACCTTCAAAAGGTTTTGTACATGCCATCCTTTGCAACCAATGTGATGTCCGTCACAGAAATCACCGACAACAACATGACAGTGGTGTTCACCAACAAGGAACTGGTGGCCCTAAAAAACGAGGACATCCAGATTTTGTATACCAAAGACGATCTCATGCTTCAAGTTCCAAGAGTCGACGGCCTCTATTTGCTTCAAACCAAAGTCACCAAGGCATCGGATGAGGGACTTGCATGTGCCACCAAGGCAGTGGCATCGGAGCCAAAGGATGCACCAACGGCGACTGCTGCAGTCGCCACATCAACCAAGGACATTGACTCTGAGCTGTGGCACTGGCAACTTGGCCATGTGGCCAACAGCATACTGCAAAAGATGCAGGAGCAAAATGTAGTCCGCGGAATGGAAGGGTGCGCCATGAAGCATGGCAGAGGGTCTGCATTGTGTGAACCATGCCTCCAAGCAAAGGCAAAGAAGAAGTCGTTTGGGAGAGGAGGTCAACGTGCAGAGCATGTCTTTGAGCTCATATACAGTGACGTGTGTGGACCCTTCCTGCACCGTCTAACTGAGGAAGCAAGTACTTCCTGACCTTCATTGATGACCACGGCCGCAAGTTGTGGATCTACTTCCTCAAAACAAAGGTACAGGTCAAGGAGAAGCTCCTGGAGTTCGTCGCCATGGTGGATTGGCAAACTTCCAAGAAAATGAAGATGCTCCGAAAGGACAACGGGGGTGAGTATGAGGCCTTGGCTCAAGCATCATGGCATCTGCTACAAGCTAACCACCACTTAAAACGCCCAAAGCAACGGTATTGCCAAGAGGATGAACCAGACCGTACTCGGCATGGTACAAAACATGCTCTTTAACGCCAAGCTCCCACCTCGCTTTTTGGCTGAAACAGCAACAATGGCTTACTACCTCTTGAACCTCACACCAGCAACCACCTTGGATAAGCATGGAAAAGAGCAAAACAAGCAGGTGAAGACCCCACACAAAGCATGGTCGGGAAGGAAACCTAATGCTTCTTAGCTAAAGGTGTTCGGGTCAACTGCATGGGTGAAGATCCAGTCGGGAAAAGGTGGAGGCAAGCTTGATGTACGCTCCAAGAAGTACATCATGGTTGGGTACGACACATCACACAAAGCCTGTTGGCTTTGGGACCAGGCAGCAGGCAACCTTGTGAGGAGCCCGACGTTGTGTTCGACGAACGCACCCTTGGAAAGGGAGAGCTGCTGGACCTCACCCTCACTCCCAAAGCGGGAGAGTGGATAGTTTTTCTTGAGTCCAGAGACCAAGCACCCGACAACTGGATTGCTTTGCCAGCAGGTGGAGGGAATGGGAGAGCAGCTGTGGAGGATGACGCAACATCTGACATGGATGCAAAAACCAAGGCGTCCGGGGCTTGCGAGTCTGACTTGGAGTCTGATGTCTCTTTTGATTACAACGACAACCATGACGACAAACCACTACCTATAGAAGGACCAGCACCAAAGAAAGAAGCCGCACCACTACCCCGGCACAATTTGTGACCAAAGAGAGTACCTTTGCGGTATGAAGATGATTGGACCGGCCTTAGCTGGTTGTGCATGGCTCAGGGAGAGCCATCCACAGTGGCCGGGGACGATGAATGGCCTAGACGGGGCCAAGTGGAAGGAGGCGGTGGATAACAAGCTCGGATCCATTCCTGAGAACGACATGTGGGTGCTGGTGGATAAACCCGACAAGGCCCACGTGGTGGGATTGAAGTGGGTCCTCCGAGTCAATAAGAAGCAAGACGGCGGCATTGACAAGTTCAAGGCAAGGGTAGTGGCTAAGGAGTTCTCTCAATACCTGCGCTACGAGTACGATGAGACGTTTGCGCCCGTCGTGACCTTTGCCTCCATCCGCTCTCTCCTTGGCATTGCTGTTGCAAATAACTTGGAGATACACCAGATGGACGTCAAGACAGCTTTCTTTTATGGGAAGCTTGACAAGGAAGTACTGATGGAGGTGCATGAAGGAGTAAAAGATCCCAAGGGCAAGGTGTGCAGAGAGGCGAAAGCGCTCTACGGGCTGAAACAGGCCCCAAGGATGTAGTGCAAAGAGATGGACGGTTTCATGACCGGCCTCTCCTTTGCGCATTGCCAGAATGATGCAAGGATGCATGTGCACGGTGATGGGAAAGGCCTGATGCTGGTTGCGCTGTACGTGGATGATCTGATCATTTGCTCATCTTTGCTCAAGCTGCTTGATGAGCTGAAGTGTGACTTTAGCAAAAGGTTCAAGATGAAGGACATGGGTCCTCTTGAGTACTGCCTCGGGATTGCCATCCACCACAACCAAGTATCAGGCACCATCGAGCTCAACCAAACCAAATATATTGGTGAGGTACTGAAGCGCTATCACATGGAAGACTGCAAACCTCTCAGCACCCCAATGACGACCGATACAAAGCTCAAGGCCTATATGTCACCAAGTAACAAAGCAAAACAAAGGGAGATGCAAGACATCCCCTACTAGTCCACCGTGGGTAGCATCATGTACACCGTGATAGGGACTCGTCCAAACATCTGGTATGTTGTGGGATAAGTGAGTAGTTTTGGGGCCAACCCTCTGCCACAACATTGGCAGGTAGTCAAGCGCATCTTGCGCTCCCTGCAAAAGACACGTCACATGGGCCTCGTCCTTGGAGGCCAAAAAGGGATGGATCCCCTTTGTCTGAAGTGCTACATCAACGCTGACTAGGGTGGAAGTCTCAACCAGAGGAAATACACCTCTGGATACGTGTGCATCTTGAATAGCACTGCCATGCCATGGGCCAGCAGGAAGTAGGATTGTGTTTCTGTGTCCACGGCTAAGGCATAGTATGTTGCTCTGTCTGAGGTGTACAAGGAGGCTGCGTAGCCTGCTGTGCAAAATGACAGTGCCACAGAAGGATGTCACGGTCGTACACATGGACAACATGAGCGCCATCTCACTGGCTGAAGACGAGATCATGTCCTGGCAAATGAAGCATATGGACGTACGTTACCACTACTCACGTGACCTGGTCATGAAGAACGTGGTGGACTTGCAGCATTACGGAACAAAGAGCATGCTTGCTGACTCCATGACCAAGTTGCTAAAGAGCGACTTACACTATGCAGGCATTAATGGATTTGGCATGAGGATTGTGGAAGAAGAGGGGTGAGCCCCAAGGCATTCATGGAGCCCGGTAAGCGACAGATGGACAGAGGTGCAAAGGAGAGATTTGTTGAAATAATATGCACCTTGTCCACTACCTAGCTGGCTAGCTACACATACAGTCAAGGCATGCACTACTCTATGGAGTATGTCCCCTTGGTCTGTTCTGAGATGGGCGAGGAATGCACTACCCATAATGGGTATGTCCCCTCTGACTCATCATAGGAACCATACATTTTTTGCTTGGTTGATTAGGCACCGGAGCCTCAAACGAGGGGTTACGGGTTCAAACCCCGCGACGGCCCCAGTTTTGTTTGTGGCCTAAACTGGGAGAGGAAGCTTCTAGGAAGCTTACTAGACCTTGCCTTGACGATGACACTTGGAAGTCTAAGGACGCGCCAAGTAGAATAGATCGGAAGTGTTAGGTTGGCTCCAGTTAAGCCACTACAAGCAGATGCTTTAGCAAAGCTTTGCAAGTGTAAAATCTTGTACCTTACATGCATCCATTTACGGTTCTTGCCTTTGAGACTCTATACATGGTGTCCAACCAAAGGTAGACACAAAAGACGAACATGTGGACTTCGCGGGGTTCCAACCCAAACAAACCTAAATTGTTGATCCCCCGTTCGAGGGTGATATGTTATCTTGGTTGCAATACCAAGAGCGGTTGGCGGCCTCCCATGTCGGGACTTGTTTTCTAGACCGTTTTTATACGGCGCATTGACAACCCTCGAGCCAGCAAAGGGTTATAGGCCCACACCTCTAAGGGGTTCAAAGCGAGCTTGATTTCACGCTTCCAAGAGCAAGACATGGCGACCAACGAGCAAGAGAGCAGCTGCGCTATCCTTAAGTTTGATGGGACAACCTTTGTCTTGTGGAGATGGCAGTTTGTGGTCTTCCTCGACGACAATAGACTACTTGAGCGTGTGAAGGGTGATGACACTGCTCTGCCAAATACTGTAACAGCTAAGGTGAAGGAGGCATACAAGAAGCGCAATAAAAAGGCGTTGGCGCTCCTTGTGTCCGCGTTATCCCCACCACAATGCGGGCACATCCAAGGATGCACCCTGGCCGTCGACGCATGGTCTAAACTCTGCTCCCTCTACCAGTGAAACAATCTCACCAATCAGCTCTTCATCTTCAAACGGCTCATCACCCTCCGAGCCAACAAACTCGACACTATCATGGAGATTATGCAGTAGATTGAGTCGCTCGAAGCGGAGTGTGTGGCCACTGGTGAGGAGGTAGACTCTCAGTTGCAAGCTATGACCCTCCTTGTTGCCTTGCCAGAAAGTTGGAGTCCCATTATCATAGTCCTTAGTGGCTAGCCTTCTGACGAGCTTAAGTATCGAAAGGTTGCTGAGTACGTGCGTGATGAGTGGATGTGACGTGCTGGTCGAGAGAGTGCAGCGGCATCAAGTTCAGCTTGTACGGTTCATCCTCAAAGTGGAGGCCGATGTGACAAGTGGAAAGATGTCAAACAAGGCACCAAGAAGGTTGACAATAACGGGGAATGCTTCAACTGCATCAAGGAGGGCCATTGTGTGCGCAACTGTCCCAAGAAGAAAACGGATCGGTCGTAGTGGGACGGAAAAAAAGATGAGCACGCCCTTATGGCGTACAACTCCACCAACTTGAAGGATCCGAGAGTTGACGTCATTGACTCCAGATCAGGCCGCCAAACGCAATGTAACAGGGCGACATTTGTGACATACGGTACCTCGGAGCGATGCATGATGGTGGCCAATGGAAACGCAGAGGTGGCCGCTAGTGAGGGTAACGTCCGCATTGAGTCAATTGTGGATGGAAAACCTGTCACGAGCACAATCCATGACGTGCTCCACATACCCAAGTTTGGCGTAACCCTGCTCTCCATCAGCCGACATGCTTTCAAGGGACTTGAGGTGATCTTCACAGAGAAGGAGGTTGTCATCCGCTAGGAGGGCAAAGATGATATGATTGCGTGTACCAAGAGGGAGGACAACTTGTACCTGCTACGCACGGAGATCCTCGGCAGCCGGCGGGGTCCAATGCCGCGAGTCTTGCAACAAAGGATGGAGGAGACCTGGACCTATGGCACCGCCAATTTTGCCACATTTCTCCATCGACAGTGAAGGATATGGCTGAGAGGGAAGTGGATTGGGGTCTAAAAATCAGCGGCCTTGATGGAACTAAGGAGACCCTTTGTGAGCCATGCATCATTGGCAAACAAACTCAACAATTGTTTGTCGCCAAGGGGACGCATGCATCGGCAAAACTGGCCGTGGCACACAAAGATGTGTGTTGATTGCATGAGAGCTCCATCGGCGGAGCTTGCTACTTCCTGACCTTCATCGATGACCACAGCCAGAAACTCTACCTTTACCCAATGACACGCAAGAGTGAGTGCATGCAGGAGTTTTGTGGCAGATATGGAGCCGCAAACAGAGTTGAAGGTGAAGGTATTTCACAGTGACAACGGCGGTGAATATGCGGGATGCCTTGGGTGGATGAAGAGCAAGGGGATTGAGGGGCAGAAAAAAACTCCACACTCCCCACAATAGAATGGCATCACAGAGAGAGAAAATCGCACAATCTTTGACATGGTGCCATCCATGTTGAGCAACGTTGGCCTTACACAACGGTATTGGGTGGAGGCGGCAAGGACAGCAGCGTACATCATGAATCTCATGCCAACCAAGCCACTAAAGGACAAGGAGAGTAAGGCGTGGAAGATGCAACAAGAGGTATGGAGCGGGAGGAAGCCAGCGGTGGGTCACCTCCGCACGTTTAGTTGTGTCACACATGGAATGGTGCATGCACGTGCGGGACAGAGCAAGCTGGACTTGTGTACTTGCTGGTGTATTTTCCTTGGATATGAGAGCAGAAGCAAGGCGTATAAGCTCTTTGACCATAGGAGACAGTACATTGTGTGCAGTCTTGATGTCACGTTTGACGAGAAAAGCCGTTGGACAGACAAGGATGCAAGTCTCTCCAAGAGGGGGGGGGGGTAGATGCCACTCCTCGAGGGGGAG